>JAJHUR010111306.1:0-10047 GCA_027495735.1 Lutjanus campechanus | reverse complement strand
GTTAGGATTAAATACGCTCGTAGACTCACCCAGACAATTTTGGTGGAGCTCGGAGCCGTTTTCGAGCAATTTAGATCCATCCGACGGCGTTTTTTCTCATGCCATAGCAGCGGACGGGGCCAGAAATCGAAGCCCCTAAATTAGACATTATCTGCTGCGAAACTCGCTCATTTCACCTACATTGTTTGGACAAAGTGGAAAGTGGAAAGTGGAAGTCTACGAGCGTATTTAATCCTAACAATAAGGTCCAGGTGTCAAAAAACCGAACTTAACCTTTAAGACCACTTTTTTGTGGTCTTGGTCTTGTCATGGCCTCGACAGTCTTTGGTCTCGTTCTTGTCTCGGTCTCGGGTCTCTCGGTCTCGCAATGTCTCGGACTGGCCGAGCGGTCTCGAAGGGATTTGTACAATTTGAGTACAGTTTTGTAAACTATTTGTATTTTGCATTTGATTTAATGCATCTTTTGGTGCACCTGCGTGTGTGTCTATGTATTTAATTACAGTATTGTGCTTATAATGGCCTTGTTTGAATAAATATATGGCATCATTGGCCTTTGAATAATATTTGCACATCGCTGTGATTGATTAAGCATTAGGCCCATGCCATTTCAGTGATGCTGATATTATACAGTGTAATTTGGCTACTATAATGGTAAATAATGCAATTTCAAGTTGATAATTGTGTGTATCTTTAATATTTAAAATTCACATTTCATCTACAAATTAAGTACAATTTAAATCAGTAGCATATTTACCATTCATTAGACTTTTTTTGAGGTGCAGGGTGGTGTTGGAGGCTTGTTATTTTGTTAGATGACTTTGGGACTAGTTAATAGTCATGTCAGTCCTTAATAGCACTCAAGAGTCAATCCTCAAATAGTGTAGAAATAGCGGTCATGCAATTGCCACACATATTTGATCTCAGCCAATTGATGAAAACATTTATAGTGAGTTCACACACAAGACATGCACTGTCTCTGTATTATTGTGCCTGTAGTTGAATACAATCTCATATTTATACTAAGCAGCTGAACCCAGTATGGTGCTTATGTTCTACAACTCATGCAAGATGGCAAAAAAACTAGGGGTTTTTTTTTGTCTCGGTCTCGGTCTCGGTCTTGAGCTGAACTAGTCTTGGTCTTGACTTGGTCTGTCTTGGTCTTGGTCTTGGTCTTGTCTTGGTCTTGATACTCTCTGGTCTTGGTAGTGTCTTGGTCTCGGTTTAGGCAGTCTTGACTACAAGTCTAGTCTGGTGCATACACTACTCACTACACCTAACACTTGTCAACAAAAATTAAACTTGAACATATTTCCCAAATGCAAAACATGCCCTTTGGAATGAAAATTGTCTGATCCTGCTTTTCATTGTTTATTCAGGTTTAGTATGAAGTCAGTAACCTTCCACGGAGCTACATATCAATCTCATGTATTGGATGCAGACCAGTTTGAACGAGCAGTATGATAAATAACATTTAAAGAGCAGTGCAAATCCTTCAGTGGACTTATCTTTGGCACAAAGACTGCAGGGTTTATACTGTATAAACAGAGCAGAGTCTTGTGGACAGCTGAAGTCAGTGTGCAGAGTTCGGGCCTTTAAATAGACCAGCAGACCAGTGCAGTGGGATGTGATGGGAGTGATGGGCTGAGGAGCTGGGCATGACATCGTGTCCTGCCAGAAGTAGTTCATTATAATCAGAGCTCAACCAATACATCATTTTAGCTTGTCACAGAAACATTGGTATTAACTTATATAATAAAAAAAGTTGCAGTGCAGAAATGATATGCAGAAAGATAATTCTCTTGAAGGAATACACTACTATGTAAATGAAGTATGATAACAGTATGAAAGCAGTGCAAATATATGATATTGGAATCCTCATTTTTATTTCCCTTTTCTTCGTTGGTCTTTTTACTTCTAGTATTTCTTATTTGGAAATTGTATTTTCTTGTCTTTTAGGTTAAAAAATAAATGGCAAACATATACAGCTGTCTTTAATCTAAATGTTAGGTGGGTTTTTTCATACCCTTGTGCATTTTCTATGTTACTGTATGTTTCTTTGTAATTTGTTTTATTTTATTTTGTACAAATAAAAACTAAAGGTTCAGAAATATATGTTTGAGGCAGTACAGTAACACTATGACATTTTTTTTATTTGTTTGTGCCAACTGTAATGTGCTGAATACATCTGGGTCACAAATCTTTAATTACTAGATGAGTTTGGACACCTAACAACTGTTAGGTGCATTGTAATGGAAGTGGTATATATTCTGCGATAACACATAAATATAACACTTTCATTTGTGGTTTGTAATAATGTGTGACTGTATAATTAGTGCAGTGAACAGCTGGCAGAACTTATATTGTGTACCAGAGTGAGCCAATTATGTGATGAGAGTTAGTGAAACAAAGTTATCAAACAATATTTATTATATTGAATGGGAAAAAAAACTTAGATAAGATTTTCCCAGCCAACCAGTAGTCGTCAGCACCAGCCATTAGTTGACTAGTTGTCTTATGTTTATATTAATTCAATTATTTATATTTATGTTTTTGGGACACTAAGCAGGCCGCCTGTTAAATGCTAACAGCAAAATTGTTAATGACTCTGAATGTGTTGGAACGACCAGCAGGAAGCTGAACATTTTGTTAATTGCACCACCATAAAACCTCACACAAGTGTAGTCATTGAGTACAAATACTCACCGTTGGAAAAAAATTTCTGTGTTGCAACAGGTTTGAGATGGCTTTTTTTTCCTGCGACTAATAAATAAATGAAAACATGGTTGTCTAAGACTCTCTCTACTGATTAAATTGACTATTAGGAGGTGGCCCAGATACACACTCAACAGTTGAGCCAAAATAGACTAATATTGCTGTTCGACATAACTTCAGACTACACCAGATACATAAAAAAGGTCAGTCCAAATGCATGAATTAATTCTGACTCTGGGAAATGGTAAAATTTCACCTCCATTCACTGAGCCTCCCCTGAAATTGTTTGGAGCCCCCCTGGGGGGCTGCCTACCACTTTGAAGACCTCTGGGATAAATTAATAGGTTGATTTGGAAAATAATTTTAAGATTAATTAATGAAAAAATTGTTGGCTGCATCCCTCATGCATTCAATATTGCTGGTATTTTACTATGGGATCAAATATCAGTATCCTAAAACTCCAATACTATCCTAAAAATCCAGTATTTGCCAGCCTTTATAGTGATGACCCTCTTCTCAGAAACATCATATGTGCAGGCCTACTTACCAGAATCAGAGCAGAGGCAATAATAGTAGCTGTAGTAGTAACCGCCTGAGCTTTGCTGCTTTAACCACACAGAGAGTTGAACTTATTTTTCCTTTTTAGAGATGTCTTGGCCAAGAATTACAAAGCAGAAGATGAGTAGAGAGTATGACATCTGTGGGGAATTATCCATCTGTGAGTGATCTCATTTCAATTCCTAACCATCAGTGCACATCTAAGAAAGTCATAGTTAGACTGTGGCCATCGTTATTTGTGATTTCTCCAAGCAGAAGGTGGAAGAGAGAGTTGTTCTTAAAGCAGAAGGCATTTCAGCTAATAGCCATGTGTGAATGTAAGCATGAAAAACAACACAATCTGTTTCCAAGTTTTTCAAGAGGAATGAAAAACACCAGTCGCCGCCGCCACTGACAAATTGTTTCTGTACACAGTAACACGGCGAGCATGCACACATATACACACATTTTACATCTAAACAGGCACATCCACAGAAATTACAGGAATCTGTGTTACCATGGTCTGGCAGGGCGCTTGTTTTTATTATTAAGTGGCACAGTAACGCATTTCAAACCCTCCAGTACAAGCAGCAGCAGCAGCTCCCTTCCATCCTCACCACTGAGGTTTGGATGATGGTCACGACTTTGTGTGCCCAAACCCAGTCCCACGAGTTCTGCAATTGCTTTGATGCATTTTTCAAAAGGGCTGTGACATGAATGCCAAAAACACATAGCTTCCAATTCCTCCAGACAGCACACAGTATCCTCACCATTTCTCCTTTGTCACATTTTCTTTGCCGTAGTGGAATTTTTGTAACAATAATATAAGTTCTGTAGAGAGCCCTATACTGTACCTCCACAGTGCCAGCTGACAGAATCGTGGCAGTGCTGAAGTTCTGTTTTGGTACACTTTGTAATGAAACCCTCTTTCTCCCCCTCTCCTCTTCCTCTCTTTGTCTCTTTCTCTATAATGTTTCGTAGGTTCGTCCTGATTTTCTGTAGGTTTGTGTATCCAGACAGAGGCAAAAATACAACTGAATACCTGGATGCTGTCTCATCACAATGTCCAACTTGTATTAACATGAATGTGTTTTTGTTTTGTGATTTACTGTCATTTTAAATTAATCTCTCACCACTGTTTGGTATCTGGGTGGATTCATTCAAAGCTGCACTAATTAATATCTTAATATTAACAATGGGTAAAATGTGAAAGGTGTAGCCTGTAGTGACAAACCCACAGAGAATTGTTGCTCAACAACAAAACTTTTTTTTTTATTTTCCAGCAAATTATTTTGGTTTTCTGCCCTACAAACTCTGCTCTCACAGCTATTTTCAGCAAAAAAAAAAGAAAAATTAATAAACTCACTGTACATAACATAACTGGCCTATTTCCAGACATTGTACTGCCCACATCTCCACTTCACTTTTCTTTCAGCAGTTCAGATTTTGTTTAGGTTTTGTGTGTGTACTCTTAAACACTCTAGCAGTGTTTCTGTCCAAATTTATTGCAAATGTTAACCAAATTTTGAGTAAATCAGAAAAAAGAAAATGCTGTTGTTGATGTTGAAAACCTTCACTTACTGACTAATATCAGGTACCAACAAAAATACTGCAGATTCTTTATCATGTGTGATTTCAAACACCACAAATTATTATCCCTCCATGGGTGCAGCATGAAGCACGTTTGAAATGTCTGGCATTGTCAGTGGGGAAACTCTCCACAAGCGTTATGGATTGACTTGAGTGTCATAAATTCTGCCAAATAGCCTAATATCATAATATTAGAGGCAACGTCATATATGAATACGAGAGGAATAATAGCTTTTCCTCCTTCTGTCTGCGGGTCTTGATGAAAACCTCATTTTATTGCCACAATCATAATGGAATTATCTCCAGGTGTGATGAGGGCATTTAATGAAATCATTACAAAGGATTACTTGCTCTTTTTCATGGGCTTATTAAAAAGGCCTTTGTGATAGGAGGCTGAGTAAGAGAGGATTTTTTTTTTCCTCCCCTCTCCACTCTGAGTGATTGCGTGTTTGTCAGTCTGGCAGTCGCACCATTTGTGGCTGGCATAAAAGCCTGCAGGGAGCCACAAGATCTGATTGGGAATCTTAGGGAAAAGACGAAGAAGAAGAAAAAAAGAAAAAGAAATACATTGGCTGCCGCAGTGGTGTATTGATGTGTTTGAACATAGGGCTCTCATTTTCATGCCCTCAAAGCACACATAAAAATGGTTTTTCAATAAACGCTACACTTTGATGCATAGTTTATCTGTTCAGGCTGTAATAATGGCTTTTTCCTTTCTTTTCCCCCACTCTCAGTCTCTCTATTTGTGTGCATCCTCTCCTCCTTTTTCTCTCTGTTCTACTTCCTCTTCCTCTCCGTTTTCCTCTCCTTCCTGTTCCTTTCCCCCCCGATTGCCCCTTCCAGCTCGCCCACCTTTTTCCGCCATCATGTGACTTCACCCCTCTGAAGTATTGAACTGTATTTAACCTGCTCCTGTAAATCTTGTGCCTACATCGCCGAGGGGGAGACATACACTATGGATGTTAAGCTTAATGAGCAGCACAGGCAAATCACAGTCGTATTGCCATCCATAATTCTCTTTGATTGAGTTCTGAATTGTAAAATCAATGTCTCCTTGCCCCCTGTTCACTTGTAGTTAATATTTCTTTCTATGACAAAGCAACTTTGTTTCTTCCCTCATCAACCAGAGTTGGCCTGAGGATCTCCCATACATCAGCATTTGATGGCAAATATACTTCAAATTATTCATCTTTATTGTTGTTATTGACATTGCTGTTATGTCCATTTTTTTCGAAAGGAAAAGTGGCATCCACCAGTATTTTTTTATGGTTATCTTATCTCCCTTTAACTGAAATTGCTTATTAAGGTGGAAAGGAGCGAGTACAAGTACATACTCAAGGTACTTTTACTTTACTTGAGTTTTCAAACGTCATAACACTTTATGCTTTGACTTCACTATGTTTCAAAATGTTGAGAATAAAGTTGAAATAAATTTATTATCATAATGCAACACATTCCTCCTCTGATTTATTTTTTCGTATGCCTGGCATTAATACTGACTGACTGACATCATTCTCAACATTAACGTACATTAAACATTAAATTATTTACCTTATTTACTACCATAAGCAGTATATGGGCTAAACATTTAATAAATTGTTAACACTACTGAGAGTGTAAACAGATATCCATGTGATTATTAATGTAGGCAACTATATAACTCCTCCTGTGGGCACCCATAAGTGGAGACCAGTGTACAAAAGGATAATGAATGATAATGTAGTTAACAACAGTTGTAATAATATTGAAGTTGTCTTTATAGGAGAAGTTAATATTGCTGACAATTAGAGTACATAAATAAACACTGTCCTTGTGTTCCGTCCTGTGTGTTATACATGAGGGGTTCTCAACCTTTTATGATTTAAGGCCCCCATGTGATTATTGAAAAATTAATTAAAAAAATAAACTGAGACGTGACAGGTTTTCACCACAATCGACACACTGTGCTTTTGGCTCAACATCTCTGCTGCCATTAGGAATCCAAATGTATTCAGGGTCATACTTCCTCACCAAACGCTTTGGAAATTTTCTGGCACAGACTTGTCTTTCATATAACTTATTACTTTCAAAAACTGATCCATTGTCTGTCACTACACCCGAGAGAATGTTATCTAGCTAACAGTGGCAAAACAAAACAAAAAAATGCAATCAAGCCGTTTGGCAGTTCCACTGCCTCCGTGGCCCACCAGATAGTCCACTGGTGGGCCTCATGGTGACCATCTATCAAATAGTTGTCTTCTGGTTATAAATGAAAGATATGGGGAGTTAAAATAAAGTGTACATTTTTTTACTAATACTTCTGTACTTAGATTTAAAGTAACTACAAGAAAGTTTCATGTTTTGTTGATTTTGCACAAAAGCTTTGGGCAAAAGTAGTTTCTACCACCATAAAATATAATGTAAAAAATAAAATTATCAAAGGAAAAATCTCTGCTGCTTTTTAGCTGGTTAATGTACTACTCACTGTTACTTTGCCAGATAAAATATGAGTACAGGCTCTTCCAGTGTGCATCCCATAAAATATTTTATCTGATTTTGAGGAGAATCCGACTAGGTGCAGGCACTTAGAATAACTATACGAATCACCAATGTTCTTGCCGATGGTCTTGTATGCTTATGTAGGTCATATAGATGCATCAGTATTATATTTTCACCATTTCATAACCAGCTAAAAACTCCTTGTATTAGCTTTCAGAAAAATTCTAGAATTGAATTCAGGGAAAATGTCCTGCGCTTGTATTTTCACAGTGTGGTATTGCTACTTCAATAAAGGTGTGTGAATATTTCTTCCACCACTGTTAAAGTCAACAGCCCTTTGGCAGTGACACAGAAAAATAGCAGTCTTAAAGTTGTTGAACTACTCAGCGGCCCATTTTGAACAGCCCCAACAAAAAATTCAGTTTTAATTATATCTCTAAATTCCCATAAAAACATGCTGCATATATGAAAAAAAAAGAAAAACTTGAAGTAATTCAGTAGCAGCTGAGTGGCTGAGTCTTACTCTGCGGGCCATCACTTCAGCTGACACCGAGGGTGAACAATGGTTACGTTCACGGCTGTTGTCAAGCTGTGATGAATAGCTCCGCCTAACTACTAAGGAATAATGCTTAAAACAGAAAATGAATCCAAGTCGTGAATAAATGTATTAAACATTTGTGTTGTGCCTGGTCAGCACTGATTCCAGTTAGCTCAAGGAAGGAGGGAAGGCCGGGGGAAGAGAGGAAAAAAAAAAGAAAGAGCTGGGCGAGTGGTATAGTGGCACAAAATCAAGCACTCAGCAGCTCCACAATACCCCATTAGTCTTCATTTTCAGCAGGACATGCAACAGGGCCCTTACGTCTTGAGGAACAAACTAAAATTTATTGGGTCGGCCAGTTCGGGCTAATTGAAAGAAATTGTCTGTCTGTTTGCTTTCCATTAGCTTTGTAGAGGGTGGTGGGTTTGGGCGGGGTGATGATCTGGGGCCCGAGCTTGTTGCCCTCCGCCCGTCACCCCGGCCTGGTTTCCTGTTAATGGTTTGATCCATGAGCGCCCTCCACTGAGCAGACAGTCTGAGCTGTGGGAATCATTTAAGGAGGAATCGTTTAGGGAGGATTTATGAGATGCATTCATTATGAAGTGTGTACAGGCAAACAGACTTCGATCGGTAATGGCGTCTCAGTAGTGGTTTACGGTGCAGTTTCTTCACTTGCTGTAGTTTTGGTTCACTCCTCTGCCAGAGTGCAAACATACTGATGAGGACTGATCATCACGGCCCTGTGGTTCTGAAATATTGTTCCACATCTCCCATAAATGTTGATTTGAGATTATTGCTGGTTTTACTGCAAGTCATTATGTTATTGGTACAACATATATTGTTCATCATTATCATAGTGTCCAAGCAATTGGAGGCAATTGTGAACTTTCTGTTTTGAAATCTAAAGGTCAGTTTCCATTTTTCCAGGATGTTTATAAATCTTTCTGATGCAGCAGCCAGTCCCTATTATAAAACTGTCCCTATTATAAAAGAAATAATTAAAGTTTTTCAACAACATGGGTCTTAATATTTTCATACTTTGGCTATCATTTCTGTCTGTTAAGATAGCATTTTATTCCAACTTCTGTCATCTACAGACATAGTTGGGGGGGGGGACGACACTGCATACTAGGCTTGGGCAATATCGTATCGCGTGCGATTTATCGTCAAAAAAACTGTTACCGATGAAAATTTGCCACTTTGCCATAACGGCGATAAATGCCACTTGATGATGCATTTTTGTGTAAGACCCTCGCCAAAAAAAAATCCGGACAACTGTACAGCGCACTGTTTCGCACATAGGGATGTGTACTGAAATTCTGTATTAAACGGCAGAATTATTAGAGATCAGAGTATTGGTAAGCGCAGACATTTGAATTTTGATGTAATTTATTATGACATGGCTGCAGCGTCTCTCCTCTCTGTCACTGCAGCTCTCCATACGCACACGTACAGCACACACACACAGAGGAGGTCAGAGCGTTTCTCTTACCCTGTCTCTGTCTGATCTGTTGATTTTCTTCATGAGCAGGATGTTTTATAAAGCCAAAGAGCTAAAACCCAACTCACATTTTGGGTTTTTTCCACATATAAATTCACCCGCGATTCAGTTTTTACAGCAGCAGAGAAGCTGCATATGGAGGAGACTTGTTAATGACGGAGTTTATTAAAACAATCGAAACTAACATGATGGTGAATGACATCGACACCAACCAGGTGCACTTATAAGATTAAACAACTGTATAAGGAGGCCTTTACATTAAACAGGAGAGTCTGTGTTTCTCTGTCAGAAACTGTCAGACCTTCTCACAGCAGAGCGAACAGGTGAGGGAGGGGAGGATCAATCATTTGCGGATGCCGTCCTCTCGGACTGATTAAAAAAATAAAAATGCCAAAACTGGTCAAAACTGTACCGGGGTGTTCACACAAATAAAGTCTCTCTGTGTGAAACACAGCAGAATGTAACATCATGATGTTCTCAGACAGTTTGCTGTCAGTAGTTTGACACAGAGACACAGAGAGGGTTGCGTCTAGAAGGGAACCCTAGACCCGCGAAAGCTCGCGCGAGTTTGATATTTTAGTAGAAACAACGGAGACAAATCCCGCGAGAGTTTTGCAAATCGTAACATTATTTTATCGTAATATTTACCGTTATCGGCTAAATGCCATAAATTATCGGGATAAATTTTTTT
>JAJHUR010111298.1:0-56899 GCA_027495735.1 Lutjanus campechanus | reverse complement strand
TGGTATAGTCACATTTTTATATTTGTAGTGAGGTTCAAGTTGCAGTACTTTATTTTTATTTATGTTTTTAGGAATTCTGTAGTTTTAATTTTTTTCAGCTGTGTCTCTATAATTGTAATTTGCATTTTATGTAATTAAGAATGTATATTTTCTGATTTGTACTTACAAACTTTCAAGTTTGTATTTAAATTTTATGTTGAAAGTGATCACAGTAACAAGAAGAATTTGATCACATGAGAATAGTATAGATGGATATGAATCTGTTATATATGATATATTGTCTAATTCTCCTAATTTCTTGTGACTCTTATAATTTTTTTGTATTTGTCTGTTGCAGCTCTGCGAGTCACCAAACCCATGAAGAGCGTTTCGATCCCAGAGACTCAGGTGGCCACGTTCGAGTGTGAAGTTTCTCACTTCAACGTGCCGTCCACGTGGCTGAAAGACGGCGTGGAGATCGAGATGAGCGAGAAGTTCAGGATCGTGGTTCAGGGAAAACTCCACCAGCTGAAGATCATGAACACCAGCAGGGACGACTCTGCCGAGTACACCTTCATCTGCGGGAACGACAGAGTGTCTGCAACGCTCACCGTTAGCCGTAAGATTACGTTCAAGATCAAAACCCGTGAATTCACACCAAAATAATGTCGCTGAGTGAGACTAATTGACTAACCTCCTGAAGTCTTATGTCATGGTTAGTTGGGTTTATATGTGTTTCACATGTGGCCGGTCTCTTCAGAATAAAGACTTAAAGATCCCCTCCACTCAAACATGTGTTTTTCTTATGTTCATGTCCCCTAAAATGTCTGACCTTTCCTGTACTAACTTGTGTCTGTGCAAAGTTTGTCACTGGAGAGGTGTTTTCACATTCCTCAACTCAGGCTCTGGGAGTAATGGATTACATGTAAGGGACATAATTAGGATGCAAAAGTATGGTAACTGTATTCCATTACAGTTACAAATAAAAATTGCATATACATTCAGTAAAAAAAGGGGATTATGAGCAGTATTAGAGATGAAACGGTATGAAAAGTTCATATCATGATTATAGTGATGAAAGTTGTCATGGTTGTCAGTGTTATCGCGTTGTTGTTCAGATGTGCTGAAAATGTTCAAAATGCACTGATACACACTGAAATCAAGTTTTATTTTGAAATTCTTTCAACAATTTGAAATGACATCATGTCCTTTGTGATGTCACTGTTTCATTGGCGCAGAACAAACCCACGTTGCTGCTGCAACTGCATATGGGAGACTTTTGCTATCTTTGGTTGATGCTGTACAGTATTTAATGTGTAGGGATGTTAATGATTAATCATTAATTGATTAGTCACCAGTTAGAATTTAACTATCAAAACGTATTGATAGATAATTAATTGATTGTCTAGAAATGGCAGTAATTGCACCTTATTTGACATTGTTTTGTCTGGCGGAGCCATTTCTTTCAATAAAAAACAACTTAAAAGTAAGCTTTTAAATTGAACCCGATTGCTGCAAGTTTTTCAAAGGGTGGTAATCAAACAAGGTTATCACGATAATTAAAATTTGAAACAGTAATACCAATTGTTATTGTTTCATCCCGCTGCAGATTACAATTTTAAAATATATTTTTAGGTTAAAGAACAATATTCTACCGTGCGCAGTGTGCACACATTACAACAGGAGTCCCACATCACCAGTAGTCTCAGTGGAACCAGCTAATGTTACCCTAACTCTGTCTTACCTTACTGTGCAGCGACATTTCTACCTTTAACTGTAAAAATACTGTTATCATCCAATGAACTGACATTTAATTTAAATGGCAGTTTACTTGGAAGTTTAAGTGTGAAATGTTAATAACATGTAGCCAAGTAATAACGTGTGTTTCTGCATAACAAAGGAAGTCTGGACAAACAATTATTTAACCTTACCATGAACATTAAAATATTATATTAGGTTAACAATTATATTATTAAATAACTTAACCATATTTGGTACTGAGGTAATCCAAGATTAACAGATCTTCAGATTACTTTAATATTGTGATACTTGGATTACTAATTACATTTTCAGTTGGTAATTAGTAATTGTATCGCAATGCATTTTTAAAGTAATGCTCCCGACCCTGCCTTTACCGAAGGGTGAGATGTCTGTGTACTTAATCTGAGATTCAAACGTGCTCTGGGCAAACTGGATTTGGTATGTGACAAACTCAAAAGCCAATTGCAAAGAAACCTGAAACCTCCAGCGCAGAGCGGACCTTTCATGTTAACTACACCTCCCACTCTGAAACGTCCACACAAGTGTGTTTAGGCTGCAGCAGTGGAACAAAAAACGCTGTGGCGGAAATGTTCAAACAGAGTCAACTTTTGGAGAAACGCAAGCCGATGTCACGCTGCCATGGCCAATCACGAGCCGGCGATCAGACCGCTGTTCAGGAGGAGTTTATGGACCAAACGATGATTATCTCTCAGTTGTGTCCTCACTTGGTTTATTTGATGCACACAGCTTCACAATCTGGGTCTGACTTGCAGTTTATGTTGGACAATAGCAACACCAAGAAGCTTCCTTTGGTTTGTGTCCAGTTGTTTGTGTGAGAGAGTGAGAGAAAGAGCGCGCAGCTGTGTTCGTAAAGGTTCACGCTGAATGAGGAGAGGGAGCGCTGGAAGCAAAGCTGTCGAATCTGAGAAATAAAACCATTTTTTTCTTTTTTTCTTTTTTTTTTTACTATTATTTCTGCACAACCCTGCGGCTGATTGTGTCTGAATGTGTCCTAATGCGAGCAATCTTGATGCTCACCGGTCAACGAAGCTCAAGCAGTGGTGGTGGTCAGGACGTGAGGCCGAATCCAGAGTGTCACAGTGAGGGAGAAAGAGGAGACCTGCTCACAGACCCTTTTCAGAGTTTTTTTTTTTTATTTTATTTTTTTTACTTTTTATGTAGGAAAACAAAAATAGCATCATAATTTCATAACATTAAATTAAAAACAAACGCTTTTTATAACATTAGAAATCTGACATAAAGAGGATTAACTATAATAAATAATAGTAAAAAAGTAGAATTTATAATTATGCGCAATTTGTAATATTTTGTCATTTGGAAGTTTTGTAAATTTGCAAAGAAAACCAAATTTACCTTTAAAGACAATAAATTGGAAAAAGGATTTGCAGGGAATAAATGAAGTTAAATTAATATGCATTATATTTATTTGAGATTTCTTTGGGTTCTAATGTTTAATTGATAAAGAAAAAATCACATATTAGTAGAAGTAGTAGTTTTATGCTTTTAACTTGTATAATAATCACAATATTCAACTGTGAATCTTATTTATATACTACAAAGCAACCTAAGATTTATAATTTAATAAAATGAACCATAATTAAGAACTATGTGAACAATGTTTCCTGATGGTTTTAATCACTGGTGTAAAACATAAGAATATTCTTTGACTGTATGTTAATTGTTTAAATAGAACTTTAGTGGATGCTTTCCTTCGATATTTTTGTATTTCACCCGATGTGTCCTCTCTTCTGCAGCCGTCCTGATCACCTCCATGCTGAAGGACCTGAACGCTCAGGAGAGAGACACCATCACCTTCGAGGTCACCGTCAACTATGAGGGCATCACCTACAAGTGGCTGAAGAACGGCGTGGAGGTGAAGTCGTCGGACAGATGTCAAGTCCGCACCAAGCAGCTCACGCACTCGCTGACCATCCGAAATGTTCACTTCGGAGACGGAGGAGAGTACCAGTTTGTGGCCGGCTCTGCCGCCACCGCCGCCAACCTGTTTGTGGAAGGTAACACATTTTCACATTTTGGATTTGAACGACTGTCTTAGAAATCATGAGGAAAACTGTATGTATTATTTCTCAGATTTAGATGATTCTTTGGAACGATCCCCGCTGAACTGTCTGTTCTTTTGCTTTCAGCTCGTCTGATTGAATTCACCAAGAAAATCAAGGACATAAAGATCACAGAGAAGAAGAAGGCTATTTTTGAATGTGAGGTTTCTGAGCCCAACATTCAGGTGATGTGGATGAAGGATGGTCAGGAGCTGGACATGACTGAAGAAAGGTATTACTGCATCTTAAAATAACTGTCACCAACT
Organism: Lutjanus campechanus; assembly: GCA_027495735.1. Classification (NCBI taxonomy): domain Eukaryota; kingdom Metazoa; phylum Chordata; class Actinopteri; order Lutjaniformes; family Lutjanidae; genus Lutjanus; species Lutjanus campechanus. The sequence continues at coordinate 52,812 of JAJHUR010111298.1, read as the reverse complement.
TCTAAGACACTTTCTTTGGTCTGTTTTTCAACTGTTCTGTTTTTCACTGTTGTGTTCACAGGTACGTTGTGACAGCAGAGAAGTATGTTCACCGTCTGATGATCCAGACGCTTCGTATGTCTGATGCCGGAGAGTATTCTGTGGTGGCCGGATCGAGTGTCTCCAAGGCCCATCTGACTGTGGAGGGTCGTGACATCCGGATCTCCGAACCTGTCGAGCGAGAAATCACTGTGAGCTGGATGTTCCGTTTTAATGAAAAGGATCAGGGCCACATGTGGAAAAAATTATGAGTCTTTCACATGCGACCCTAATCCTCTTCCGTACATTTTAAACAAAATGATCATTGTGCAGGTTTTAAAGTTGATTCACTGCTTTCAAATTGACTGCCGCAGGTTCTGGAAAAACACAGAGCGACCTTCGAGTTTGAGGTGAACGAGGACGACGTGGAGGGCCGCTGGCTGAAGAACGGGGTGGAGATTCAGTTCTCGATGGAGCAGAGGTTCAATTACGTGACCATCAGGAAGCTGCACCGCCTCACCATCTCTGAGACCTACAGGAGCGACGCCGGGGAGTACACCTTCATCGCCGGCAAAAACAGGAGCACCATGCACCTCCGAGTCAACCGTGAGTCAGGAACTGTGACCACACTGTGACTGACGAGAATAATTTGATGAGATATCAAATACAGGGATCATATTTAAGGCTGAAAATTATTTTATTTTTATCTCGTTGTGCACTTTTCAGTTACAACATAATGTTCTCTCCTCTTTTCTGGCTCACAAAATCTTATTTCTGCCTCGTTTAGTCCCGGAGCCACCTCAGATCCTTCGTCACATGGAGCCCCAGTCGGTGGAGGCCGGTAGACCCGCTCGCTTCTCCGTGAAAGTGAGCGGCGTGCCACAGCCTCAGGTCTCCTGGTTCAAAAACTCCCAGGCTCTCTCTCCAGGCTTCAAGTGCAAATTCCTGCACGACGGCAACGAGCACTCGCTGCTGCTGATCGAAGTGTTCCCAGAGGACGCCGCCATCTACAACTGCGAGGCCAAGAACGAGTACGGCACCGCCACCAGCACTGCAACACTCAACGTGGAAGGTAAGGCAGACAAAGACAAACATAAAGAGGGAATTTTTCTCAGATCAACACCAGGACATGTGTAGACAGAGGTTTGTGTGTGTTTTGTAGTGTCAGAGGTGGTTTCTCCGGACTCGGCTGCTACCGTCGCACCTCCTGTCGTCATCTCACCCATCGCCAGCACATCGGCCCATGAGGGAGAACCGGCTCGCTTCCAGTGCAGAGTCCGCGGAGACGGTAATAAAACTTTAATCGCATTTAAGTGGCAATAATCTATAATTTAATAAGTATATTTGAACTGATAATGTGAACACAGACGCTGTGAAAATTAATCTGACTTTTTCAAATCATTTTCAGGGAACAATAATAGGTAGCACTGGTTAGTCTACTTCCTCTTTGGGCAGAGATGTTTGACAGAGGAACGTTGACCAACTGTCTGTGTAGAAGTAGCCTAATCAATTTGTTTGAGCTGCAGTACCTACACCTTTGTATTCAAATATCAAATATCGTCTTAAAAATCTACCGAGAGGTCTGGAAGAGTATAAAATTTAAAATGAAAAATGTGTAGTGACTGTGTACAGAGCTATATAGTGAGTTTCAGCTCATTGTTCACCAACTCTACTGTTCTGGGACACTCTAACTGCTCTCATTGTGTCATTTTTTTGGCCGCAGCAGGCTGCTGTTTTTTATAGAAAAGGCTCTAAAATTTTACTTTACACTACCTGTTGAACATCAAACAGCTCAGAGACACAGTTAAAGACAAGCTGGGGAACATTGTGGAGCATTTAGTAAGTGGAGACCAAAAACAGAGCTAAAAGAGAGTGAATATTGGACTGACATTTATCAGGTAACACGAACATTATTTCAGTTTGAGTTTCAGAATAAACTGTTAAACTGTTAAATGTTGTTGTGACCCGACTTTAATGGTGATGTTTGCAGTATTTTATGACATAATCCACCCTGGCTGCCACCACCAACACTCTTTCCCTTTGTCCTCTGCCCAGATGTGAAGATCAGCTGGTACCACAGGGAGAAGGAGATCAAGCAGTCGGAGTTCTTCAGGATGTCTCAGTTTGACGACAGCTGTCAGCTGGAGATCTCCAGGGTTTACCCCGAGGATGAGGGCGAGTACACCTGCGTGGCCACGAACAACGCCGGCACCGTGTCCTGCTCCGCCACTCTGTCCCTGGACGGTAAGTTTGTTACCATCAAGAAACGCAGTTTTTACCCCACCACTAAGACTGTAATAGAAGCCAACAGTAGTCATGGTTACCCATAATTAATAAGGGATTTTGATACAGAAATACTAAACATTGACGCAAAAATCATTTAGAAATTCAGTGTGACCATAAATCATAATTACAAGTTAACAGTCCTGTTAAATATGAGAATACAAACAAATATTATCAACCATGGCTATTGCCAGCTTCCATTGTGATTGCTTTTATAGTGTTAATACACAGAAGGGTGACAAATAAAGTAAAAACCTAAATAAAAATGCACATGCTTCCAGACTGGTCACTTTATTTTGGTTTTCACCGTCACCCATCTGTAGATGTTTTGTGTGGTGGAGTTATGACGCCAGTTCTGTTCTTCTGTTCTTGACTGGAACTGAAACAGACATCCCAGTGAGCACCAGTTCAGTGGTTTGAAGGAAAGACAAAAACAAAGACACTAAATTTGGATGAACGACAGCATTTTGATGACTATAATAATGATAATAACTCCAACCTGAACAACAAAATCAGAAGTGGATTTAGAAAGACTGGGGGCAGTTTCAAAGAAGGCCAACACATCTATCAGAAGCTTTTAAAGTCTGGATTCTTGGCTTTAATGAACTACAACTACAACTACAACTACTCTTTGACCTCTGGTAGGACCTCCTCCATAAGAGGTTTTGCAGATTTTTCACACGCCCAGGGAGGTAACTAGTCAGAAAAAGGGCATTGAACAAATGACTGATGTCAGTTTTAATGGTTTCTCAGTAGCAGATTTACAATAAAAGAGTCTTTCCACCAAATGCAGACTGGCTTCACACTGAAAATCACCCAAACTTGTGCTGACTGGGATGAATGTAAATCAAATGAGGCACATAAAGTCAATGAACATGCTTCCTTTCAGGGCAAAAACAAGCAGTGGACAGTCCTGCTGAGTCTCAGTGGCATGTCTCCACCAGCCTCACGAGCATAAAGAAACCTTCAATTGGCCAAAAGCCAGTTTTCATCCAGCCAATCTCAAGCTGCACGGTGCCACACGGGGAGGTGGCCCGCTTTCATGCATGTGTGTCCGGCATGCCGAAGCCGGAGATCAGCTGGTACCACAACCGGCAGCCGGTTCAGCCCACCAAGAACGTGGTGTTTCATTTCGATGAGATGACGAACACCGCCATGCTCATCATAGTCGATGCTTTCTCTGAGCACGCGGGGCAGTACACCTGCAGGGCAGCCAATAATGCTGGAGAGGCCGCATGCTCGGCCACCCTCACCGTTACCAAAGAAGAAGAAGAAGGTAACTTGTGGATCCATCGACTGCAGCCAGATTCCCTCTGAAACCACACCTGTTTCTCTTCCTGCAAGATTAATCCACCCTCCTTGAATCTCTCCTTATCGTCTACAGTCAAAACACTTTACAAGGGATGTCCCGAACCAATCCGCAACTTTTATTCAACCAGGAAAGCCTCATTCAGATTAAAAAATATCCTTTTGGCCAGGATAGCAGCAATAAAAAATTGTTAATTAAACATCATGAGTAACATTTTTAAGACAATCATATAAAAGAGCTCATCCTCAAAAAAAAAAGGCTCCCTTAAACAACCCAAGAGCTATTTGAAACTGTGAAGATAACCAAAGCACCAAAGCTATACCTTAATGAGACGATCACATCATGACTCTAAAATACCATAAAACATCAGCAGTGATTGATGTATCAGAATTCCTTTGATAACTTTAGATCGGCAAAGTCTATAGATGATCCGGCTAATTTTCAGGACGACTGGTCAAATGATGTAAGGCAAGTTAAAAATTGAGAAAAAGTTACCTTTTTAAAGCAAAAGACCAATTGAGTCAGATGCAGATAAGTCGTGAGATTACATGTCTACACCAAGGTAATTTAGAATTAGTTGCAATCACGTACACTTTATTGTAACAGCACCACCTTGAGGTCAACAACTCTCTTTTTTCCCCGAGTATTGGGTGGAATTTGCAACCCATGTGCCGATTTTGGTGATTGTTTCCACACGGAAACCATCTTCGTCATAATCGCTGCCACTGTAAGTCCGTTGAGTGCATTCTTAAAGTGACCCTGGAAAAAAAACAACCTGGATCGGGACATCCCCTCTGTTCTTTTCCGGATCTGACTAACCTCACACTTCCAGAAGTGACTTTGTTCACGTGTGCACCAGTTTGTTTGAATCCTGGGATTGTCGCATCTCCCCTCTGCTTCACCTTCCTCATCCTTCCCCACAGGAACAAACTTATCTCTCCACCCTCCGTCATCGTCTGTGTCTTCACCCTCCTGTTCCTCTCCCGCACAGGAAAACTCTGGAAAATGCATGAAACTCACATGTGTAACCTCACTGTTGTACCTCCATCCTCCAGGAAACTCAAACCCTTATTTGTCTGATTCACTTTGTTCCTGTTATGTAATGTCTGTATTGCTTTTTCTTTTTTTGCCACTGTTTTTCACCTTGTTCTTACAACGTCTGCATTGTTTGATTTCTCACCTCAAAATCTAATTTCTCCAGAAATATGGGTTAAATCCTAGAATGAGTCATAAACTTTGATAGACAAATTTGAACTCAAATCTGTTTTCCTTCTGAATTTGAATCTCATCTTTTGGTCCATCAATTGACTAAATTTAAGCTATTATTACTCGTAATGTGTCACTGATTCACTGACATTTCATTTCAAACATTTTGTGATGATAGCTTAAGTTTTCTCAATTCGTGGACCGACCTTGATGAAACCCAAATACAGAGGATAAATATGTTTGAGTCCAGCAGAGAAAAATAGAGACAGGTGGAAATCCAGTGTCACAGGTGGAGAGGTTTGAAGACTGTCCTCAGATCTAATCTGCATGGGATCAAAATGCTTATAGTCTGCTGATGAAATCTAAATTCATGTATTCTCTTTCCATCACAGTGACCCATGTGAGACAGCAGATTGAAGCCAAGATTGAGCAAGAAGTCAAAGGTAAGATCACATCAGATTTATGACCATCATATATCAAAAGACCTGATTATTATCACACACAAGCAGTAGGCATAGAGGGAAAGGGACAGTTTAACCAGCATTCTGTTTTACTGTATTGATTCTTCTCTTTGAAAGTAGTCTGTCAGCAGGTAGCTTTGATCCAGGCTTTGCCTCATTGAAGATGGCTTTTGAGTGGAGAAACTGTTGAGACAGTGGCGAAAAAAAACAGACGTGTGGGTGCATGTATGATGGATTATAGTTGGCCTGCATTCACAGACTACTTTTAGAGTTTGTAAATATGCCATTATGTTGAACTGTCCCTTTAAGTGATCTTAGAATTTCCACAGTTGCATGTCATCACTATGTGTCTTGATAGAAAATTCCTATTGTCTGTATTATTCTACCTGCTCTTATTCTGATAATATTCCATGGTTTCCCCCAGGCGAGCACTGGTAGAACTTGCTTGTACCAGTTTTTGACACTTGCGGTTTGCATCCAAAACTCGTTTCATTTTGGCATGAAGGTTCCTCTGATCTTTTCCAAGAAAAGGCACAGGATATGTATCTTTTAAAGCTTCCAGACTTGAAATGCCCTTTAAAAGATATGGAGGTTTACTGCAACTGGAACTGATACCTTCCTCCTGCAAAATATTTCTTAGCCTGGCTTGCAGATAGTGGGATGTGATTCCTGTGGTTTGCACTCTAAATAACACCAGTAAACTATATTAGTTCGAATAAACGCCTTCTCACCCAATTTTCCAGCTTCATTTGTTTAGTTTTTGGAATCTAATACGTGTTTTGGAGAGCTTTGCTTCTCATTGATTCTTGTGCATCATATATTTCCGCTTAAGTTTAAGGATTAGAAAGGGCGTTTATTCTCCTGTCTGCAAGTCAGGTAAGGAATATTCTAGAATACAGCCAAATCAAAAAGTAAAACAACTGAATGTTAGCAGCCCATCTTGAAATTATGCTCTTCTTTAATGATAATAAAATAATTTATGTTTTGAAGAAATTTCCACAGACGAAGGATCAAAACTTCCTGCAGATTTCTATTAAAAAGAATCAAGTCTTGCGTTTATTCGAACAAATATGGTGAGTGAAATTATTTCTTATGGCATTGTGACTCCCAGCATGCACTTAATATTTCCATTAATGATTCATTCAAATCCTTTTCTCTCTTTTTACCCCTGGAGGCTTTGTTGTTCTGACAATTGTCTGTTTCTATTTGCAGAGCTGTTCTATCATGAAAGCAAAGAAGGAGCACCACAGAGCAGCACAGAACTCACCAGCACTCGACAGCTGAGAGGAGCTTTCTCTGACACCGAGGACTTCCTGGATCATGGGCTGGTGTCAGCCAATCGCTGCTCCAGCAGAACCTCCTCCATCACCTCGTGGACGGAGAACATCAAACCTTCTTTCACCAAGAAACTCAAGTTTCAATCAGTCCTGGAAGGTGAACCAGTGGAGTTAAAGTGTAAACTGGTCGCTTGTCCTCCGCCAACTATCCTCTGGTTTCATAATAATAAATCTATTCCTAAAGAGCGTAGACGTAAGATCTGTACTGAAAGCAAGATGCACATGCACATTACCAGTCTGGTTATTGATAGTATCAAAGAGAAAGACTCGGGAAGTTATAAGGTAATGGCAATAAACTCAGAGGGTTCTGCCGAGTCCACAGCATCACTTTTGGTTTCGCTGAGGGAAGAACAGTCTGCTAACTACCTGGGCTTTGTTAAACGCTCTGCCAAAGTCCATGAAAGCATAGACACCATGGCAGAGCAGAGGAAAGAGAGAAAGATTAGGGTTGACCTCAGGTGTGTAGGGTCTCCATTTGATAAGATGTCCAAAGTCCATCAGGGAAGATCTCGATCTAAGAATTCTTTGGTGCGTTCCGTATATTTCAAGTCTGGTTCCCATCCAAAAGAAAAAGAGTCAGAGAAAGAGTCCAAACGTTTGGAGACTGCCTCTGAGCGTGCCCCATCCCCTCCCCCCATGTTTGACAGGTCTGAGCGCTTTAATGATAGATTCAGTGATATCTACTGTGACCGGCGCACTGGTGCCAGGTTCAGTGACAAATTTAGTGACAGGTGCAGCGACAGGTACAGTGAGAGGTTCAGTGACACTGAGAGCCTTCACAATGAGGTAAGAACAAAACTTACCACACTCCAAAAAGCTGTCAAACAGAAGAAGAGGCTTTCTATCTCTACCATGTCTTCCTCTGAGTTCGAGCTAGATTCAGTTGCCAGCGAGTCAAGCTACGCAGATTATGTGGACAAGCTCAGGGTCAAGCCTGCCTCTCTGCCTGATGTCCAGCATTTCAGTCGACCCTTTGATTTAGGGGAGAGTCATAGGGAGTTTCAAGGTAAAACTTCAAGCACCGTTCCTTCTCAGCCTCGTGTGAGGCATTCATTTGAGCCTCAGTCCAGGACTAGGGCCATTCAGATCATGAAAGGTGAGTTGGTTGATACATTGGTGGATACAAAAGCTGAGAGCTTTGCTCAGTCTTCAGCAGATGTTAGATTGAAGCAGATGGTAAGTGAACATTATGGTGCAGTTGCAGACCAAAAGGTAGGGGCTACAAAAGTTGAGGTTGAGCCATGTCACCCTGGAGTTCCATTCTCTGAAACATTGTCATATCCAGGAACTACAGTGTACACTGAAAGTAGAGAATCTGTTAGAATTGTGCCTGCTCAGGAGGAGGCATCACTTATTGAGTCCCCCAGGCCTAAGCCAGTCACATCTCTCAGGGAGAAAGTCCTTAGTGAAACAGTGACTCCAAAAGATATAGCAACAACAGGAACGATTGAGCCATTTGAAGGGGAGTTTGCAGGAGAGTCTTTGAGGGCTCAGTATGAGAAGAGCCTTGAAGCTGACCGAATGGAGTGTGAGGAAAAACTTCTTGCCCTGCGGATCAGGAAATGGCAGCAAGGGAGCAGAATGTCAGAAGAAGAGACATTTCACCCTGAAACTGATCTGCCCACGCCAGTAGAGACATACATGGAGCCTGAGGGGCACATTTACACCCAGCAGGAGGTGGTGGAGAAAAGAACAACTGTAGAAATGGAGGCCATTCCCTCCTCTCTCCATAAATCACCTAGAATGAGGACAAAGTTGGCAGATCCTGAAGCTGCAACTGTGCCAACGCCCAAATCACCTAAAATAAAATCCAGAGGGGAAGATGTGGAAATGTATGGCTCCTTGCTTACAAAAACATCCACAATGGAAGCCAGATTAGAAGAAATGGAAGGTGAGACACCACTCATGCTGGAACAGAAATCCCCCAGAATAAGAGCTAGAGCAGCAGAAGTGGAAGCAGAGTTGTTGCCTAGGTCACCCAGGTCAAGGCATGTCAAATCTGTCAAAGAGAGCTTCTTTAGTGAAGCTGGAACACCAGATCGTGTTGCAGCAGATCCAGTTGAACCATATGAAGAGAGTGCAGGGGATTCTTTGAGAGCTCAGTATGAAAAGAGCCTGGAAGCTGAGCGGATGCAGTGTGAGGAAAAACTCCTGGCCCTGCGGATCAGGAAATGGCAGCAAGGCATGCGAATGTCAGAAGAGGAGACACCCTGTCCTGAAACTGATCTGCCCTTGCAAGCAGAGACACAGTACATGGAGCCTGAGGGGCACATTTATGCACAGCAGGAGGTGATGGAGAAAAGAGCAATTCTAGACCATGCTGCCACATCAACACCTAAGTCACCAAAAGTAAAAGGTAGAGTAGAAGAGGAGGAAAGCTCTTCCCCCTTGCTTAAAGCCAGACTGAAAGCCAGATCAGGAGAATTGGAAACTAAAGAATCTGTCATGCTGGCACAAAAATCACCCAGGCTAAAAGCTAGAGCAGCAGAAGTGGAAGTTGAGTCATCACCTAGAACAAAAGCCAGAGCAGAGAAGATGTTGTTTGAGAAGACAAGAGAAGAGCGCGAGCTCCAGCTGTCAAGGGAAAACCTCTCTGAGTTGAAGAATGAGAGTGAGAAGTTTGTTAGTGAGGAGGAGGCCTTGAATCAGCGGATAATGAAGTGGCAACAGGATGTTCTGATGGAACAAGAGCAAGCTGTGGAGCTTGAGTCTGACTGGGTTGAGGGTTATTCGCTGACCCAGACAGTGAGGACCACTGAGGTTGGAAGAAATGTCGCAGAGGCTTCTGCTTCAGAATCAATTCCACCACCTGAAGTGGTCCGCAGCAGAAAGCCTTCCCCCGGAAAAACGGCCAAAGAGAAGTTCCTTTTGAGCGAGTCAGTTCCTGCTGGTTTCCAAGATCAGCAGGGTGATAGCCTGCAGTGGCCACCTGCTGGTGAGCTCCCAACAGAAGGTCGTGAGACCAGGTTGCAGAGGGACAGTGAGTACTTTGTAAGTGAGGAGGAAGCACTGGCTCAGCGCATCTTGAAATGGCAACAAGATGTTGTTGAACAAGAGGAAGTAGCTGAAATGGAGTCTGAGTGGGCTTTGGACAATCAATCCAAACAACCTGGTTTTGGGTTGCCATTGGAGTCCCATGTTCCACCATTTGATCGTGAACCTCATCATGGTGGCGTTTCTCATGAAACCCACCTTCGTGATGTTCCACCTCCACATACAACTCTTGCTGGTGGAGCCTTACCAACAAAAAGACCCTCACCACTTCATGTCACTGGGTATGAGCCATCTCCTCCTTGTGAGTCTTCTTCCATAACCAGGCATTCTCCTACACGCACTGGTTTACCACACCATGTGGGTATGCCCATTGAAAGTTCTTACAATTTAAAATCTACTTCTGTAAAAGATAGAACAGGACGTGAAGCTTCACCAGTTCAGAGATACTCTCCAACCCAAATTACTAGTGTCCCTTTTGAGGGATATGAACTTGCCTCTGCCCAGGCTGAGAGCCCCCATAAGCCTTCCAGAGAGTTTTCCTCAGCCAGGAGACGCTCCCCATGCCGTAGTCCACAGGAGGATCTGGCAAGAGTGGCAGAGAGTACGCAGAGCAGGGAAGAGTGTGCTATCACTGTTGATAAATCCAGCAACCAACGCTTCCAGTCAGAGGTAAGGGAGGAGAGAGGGATGAGAGAGGAGATAGGAACTACCAGAGAGAACAGAGAATGGAGACAACAGAAGGATTTTGCAGGTATAAGAAGAGAACAGAGTGGTGACATGGGTGCAGAAAGACTTGGACTCAGAGATATAAAGGAGGAGAGGAGAGTCCAAGAGGATTCAGGTTTGAAAGAAGGAGTTCACCAAACTCAAGGAGGCACCCGCCCTGTATTTGTGAAGGAAATATCTTCGGTTAAAGTAAAAATCGGTGAGATGTCAGAGTTTACATGCCAGTTCCATGGTGACCCTTTGCCAACAGTCACCTGGCTCAAAGATGGCCACCCAATTACCCACAACCCTGACTATGATATCATCAGCAAATCCAACAAATCACAGCTCACTGTCTTCTATCCAACAACAGACCATGAGGGGACATATGACTGTGTCATAACCAATAAACATGGCAAATCCATCTGCAGCGGCACTCTTGAGATCTCTGACAAAAAGGTAGTGAAAATGTCAGGTGTCACACAAGAGGTGGTAGTTACAGCGGAACTAGAGAAGGGTGAGGAAAAGGAAGGTATGATAGAAGAGGAACTTAAGACCTACATGGATTCAGGAAAGGCCACGCTACAGGTGCCTCAGGCAGTGATCCACAGACCCCGCTGTTCAGAAGAATCTTTTGGCTCTTCACCTGTAGAAATCAGAATTACCGCTGCGACCCCTGTCCCTGGGATGACAGAAGAAAGCAGTGGGGACAAACCTCAGGCTTTTATGGAGAAAACGTCAGATGTGCCAAGTGATGAGGGAGCCTCTCAGACTGTCAAACACAAATTTACTTTCTCCTTTGATGTAGTTGGTGAAGCTCCTCACATAATCAGTGAATTAGAGAATATCACCTGTTCTGAGGGCAGCACTGCTGTATTAGAGTGTGTAATCACAGGTGAGCCTGCCCCAGAAGTTACATGGTATTGTGATGATGTTTGCCTAGAGGTCATGGCTGGAAAATACAGAGTTGAAGCACAGGATAAAGAGTACAGGTTGTTTATCAGCAGTTTTACGTACTCTGATACTGGGGTGTACAAATGTGTCGCTAGAAATAAATTGGGAGAGGTTATAAGCATCTCTGATGTGTCATTACAAATTGCAGAGCCTACGCAATCTTCAGAAGCTGGTGGTGCCATTGAGGGTGATGGTTTTACTCCATCTGGGAGGGTTAGGAAGTCTCCTGTTGGCTTAACCGGGGATGTCAAGAAACCTGCTGTATTCCACAAAACTGCCATCACTCACACTGAGGATGGTATTACTCAGGCAAAAGATAAAAGTCTGAGTTCACAAACTCCATTCGAGGTGGCTGCCAAAGCCCCGAAATCCAGACCTGGTGTCTCTAGAGAGCCTCCAACTATATCTGGCTGCGGTCTGCCAGCCTCTGCTGCTGTGATAAAAGTTTCTCAGATTAAACAAGCTTTTGAGACAGATTCACCTGTTGCATTACTGATGTCCTCCTCTCCCGATGAGCCGAGAAAAGAATCAATTTTCCCTGAGGAGTTCATACCTGCTGTGGCTGTTTCCCCTGACCAGCAGGAACAAGTAATGGATCCTGACACCTTGCATGCAGAAGGTGGTAATAGACTTGTTACTCCAGGTTCTCCCGAAGATGTGAGTAGAGCAGAGCCAGGCTTCACTCCTGCTGCACCCAAACCTTTATCTTCGAAGACCACCCAGCCCACCTCCTTTCTGGAGGAAGAGAGTGACATCTGTGCATTATCTGCTGATGTTGAAGAAGGAGCAATTTTAGCAGAAGACCATGGTGCACTTAAACAGTTTGTAGAGGAAGTGCAGGAGTCTCCGGAGCTGGTCAGGCCTAAGCCCCGAAAACCTGCTTTGCCTGGAGAAATGGAGGCAGGTGAAGTGGAGATGGTGAGGGAGGAGACTGTGCGTACATTTGACAGAACTAGCAGCTTCATTCCTTTCCAGTCCGAAAAAGCAGTAAAACGCTCTGTTAGAACTTCAGCTCCAGCTGAACAAGCTGTTAAGCCTAAACAAATTTCTGAATCTCTCAAACCTGAGAGACAAAGTGCAGATGCAATATCCTCCACTATTCAAAGTGAGGCTGAAGTTGTCGGTGTGGAGGTCCCAAGTTACATGGAGGGGGATAGTGTTATGGAGGAGTTAACAGAAGTGAGTAAACAAACGAAACAAGAGGTTAAAGGAATTAGTGAGGGATATGATTTTATTCCTGGGTTGGAGCATGTGAGTCAGGAGGCTGAACTTCCCAGTGAGGAGCTTATATCCATCCCAGAACCCTCTATGGACAGTGGTGTCTTCCTTAGTATGCCAGACTCCCAGGCTGATGTGACAGAAGTAGCAGATGGAACAGTTGGTGATGTAGTTGATCCTCATACACATGGTAAGGGTCAGGATGAGATGTTTGATGTCCATGTGAAAGTGGAACCTAAACCGCTTATTGTCAAGCCTAAACTGGACAGCAGAGTTAGGCAACTTGGTGTGCCCGAGGACACTGCAGCCGGGGGACCTCAGAGCCAGGTTCCATCTATACAGGAAAGAGGTAGTGTGGACAAGGCCTCAGCAGCTGAAGAGGGGGGAGCAGCAGCAGCAGTTGGTTCCATGGAGGAAGAGGAGGTCACTTTTGGTGCTGTCTATGACTACTACAACCCTCCAACAGATTGGGGAAGGCCACTGTCTCCTGAGTCGGAGATGTCCATAGAGATTGGCAGCACAGTGAGCGAAGAGATAGCTGAGGTAGCAGAGAGATTCTACACCCCAGGCTCATCTACCGAGGTCTCACAGCCAATTGCTGAGTCCTTCCACACTCCCAAGTCCCCCATGTCCTTTCATACTCCAAGTTCTGATACACCAGGTGGGTTTATGACCCCACAGGAGTATCCCTTCTCCCCTGCAGAACATAAGAGAGCCTCGACAGGAGACTCCAGTGATAGGTTCTTCTCACCAGTTCAGTTCCTGACATCTCCTGCCGATGAGGGCATTGAAACAACACCTCCTGGAATGAACATAGATGAAAATCGATATCTCACCAAGGGAAGAGGGTCCTTAGGCTTGGCAACCCTTCAGGAGAAAGTACAGGGAATCCCCCCTGCCTTCCTTAAACCTCTAATTAAGAAAAGAGTGTTTGAAAATGACTCATTAACATTTTACGCTGAGGTGTTTGGTCTACCTTCCCCTGAGGTGAAGTGGTTCTGCAACAAAACCCAACTGGTGGCAGATGACAGAGTTAAAATGGAGAGAGATGGCGATAGCATCTCGCTAGCAATTCACAATGTCACTAAAGCTGACCAGGGAGAGTATATCTGCGAGGCTGTGAACTATGTTGGGGAGGCCAGAAGTGTTGCTTTAGTGGTAGTTGTATCGCAGGAAGTTAGGTTCATGCCTGCCCCACCTGCTGTTACCCATCAGCATGTGATGGAGTTTGATGTGGAGGAAGATGACTCTTCTCGTTCTCCTTCTCCTCAGGAAATTCTTCTTGAAGTAGAATTGGATGAAAATGAGGTGAAAGAATTTGAGAAACAGGTTAAGATCATCACCATTCCTGAGTACACAGCCGATAACAAGAGCATGATCATATCTTTGGATGTGTTACCGAGTATTTATGAGGAGGGTGCTGTGGATTTTGTTACTCAGGAGCATGATGATTTGAAAATAGCTTTTGAGGTCACTGAGATGCCTCCAAGGTTCATCAATCCCATCTGTGACATGGAGACCCCAGAGGGTACCACTGTCATGTTTGAGTGCTCACTGATGGGAATTCCATCCCCAATCATATCTTGGTTTAAAGGTGACAAAAAAATTCCTCACAATAACAAAAAATACTTGCACTCATCTGATGGAGACAACCACTTCCTGAAGATCTGCAAAGTCACCACACAGGATAGCGGAGTGTACACCTGCAGGGCTATTAATGTTGTTGGGGAGACGCTCTGTAGGGCCTCCTTGGTGGTGTTAAATGCCAAAGCTTTCTCAGGGAAGACAAGGGGCAGGGAGTTGACCGCTGTCTCTCTCGGAAGTGCCAAAGTGCAGCCGCAGAAGTTTGACTTGATGGTTGGCAACACATCGTTTGACGGTGAACAGGTATCAGAAATTGAGCTTGAGTTTGAATTTGAGCAAGAGGCAGATGAATCACAGCGGGCAGTCAGGCTGGTGGCCAACACTGACAAAGAAATGAGCGAGCAGGGAGAGAAATACGTAAGCATTAACTTTGACGTATTTGCTGAACCAGCAAAAGATGACAAAATAGAGTTCAAAGGGAAGTCTTCTGATATGTGTAGCTTTCAATTCCAGGTGACCGAAACAGCCCCCAAATGTGTCATCCCATTGACTAACGTCACAGCAGCTGTAGGGACGCCAGTTATCCTCCAGTGTCTAGTTAGTGGTAAGCCAAACCCCACTGCTGAGTGGTACAAAGATGGAGAGCGTGTCACAGACAGCAGGTGTATAATCCAGGAGAAAACTGCAGGCCATTTCAATCTGCTCATTACGAACGTGACCCAGAGTGATGCTGGCGAGTACAAGTGCATAATCCAAAACACATCCGGTTGCATCGAAACCACTGCGCTGCTAAAGGTGTTCTAGAAGGGTCGAAGGGTCTTGGGCTGGTTGCACAAAGATAAAGTTCCTGTTCAAGTCCTTTTGTTGTATGTTGCTAATCCTTTTAGCAGGTTGCTTTCTTGGTGTACTAAGATTAATTCTCTGAAATTAAAGAAAAATCATGGCTGACCAAGCAGCCTCTTCAAGCTGCTTTACTGGGAAACATTCTGTAGATAATGAGTGAAGCAACAGCCTAAATTGAACAGGAAATGTTTTTACACTTAAGAACCCTTATGGTTTCTTTTCATTGCTTGCTTAATATTGTTTACAAATTGCAAGTTTTCCACATTTTGTCAGTTTGCAGAAGGTGTGCTTTATTGTTACCATTGAACAAGTTTTGTGAGTTAGCATTGGGGCCGAATAAAAAAGTAGACACAGTAGAAAAGTTTAAATAATCTTTGGGCAACCAGCCTGTAGTAATGTAGGGAAAACCTGTGTGTAAATGTTTGTTACAGTGTGTCAGTGATGAAAAATGTAAACCTGGAGGGGGGATAGTATAGAAAGTGACTGTCTGCTGACACTTTTTGTGTAAAACTTCACACAATAGTTTTATTTAAATTTTTGGTAGACGATTTTGGATTTATGTTTGGTTTTGTTATATGGTAAGACTTTTAAGAGTGAGCTATGAAATTCAATGATGACGTTATGAAGTAATGTCTGACCACAAATTGCATCTGTTGGGATTTAGCTAAAGTCTAGCAGCTCAAAGAAAAATGTTACTTGTCTGTTTTCAACATTGCGCTATTCACATCGGTTTGCACTACAGAAATAACTGTAAGAAGGAATATTAAGAATGTGTGTGAAGTAAGTATATTATATACACAGAACATTCACAAAAATACATATCATTGACATTTTAAGATCCTTGTTTGTTAAATTTATGACAGATTTTTGTGTAAAAAGCCAAAGTAATGATTTCACTGAGAGATTGATTTTTCATTTGAAATAATCTATGTATAAATTATCAGAATATCATGAAATATCATTATAAATATCTAAATTAAATCAAATTCACGATCCAAGTAAAATTAACAGGGCTTTGATTGAACTAGGGAATCAATAAATCAGGAGAAACTTGTTAAGAAATATTGCTTGCTTTTTAACAGTTCAAATAAACATGGCAGTATGGTGACATCCAGAAAAATTAGGAAATAAAAGAGGAAGAAAATTTAACTGTTTGATCTGTTACTGGAGTAATTAAGGAATATCAACAAAAATGTATTAGTAATTCCCTTCAGTTTTTGTCCAGAACTACAAAAAGTTTTATTTCAAATACATTACTACTGTGTTAGAATGATGAATCTTAATACAAAATCAGTCATTTAATTTTCTTATCAATTTTACAACATTATTGATACCCAATAAATTGAACAATGATCTCAGCCCTAATAGCAGTCATTGTATCAAAAGTCAGTCTTGAAACTATCAAAGAACATTATTGTCATAGTGCTTACTCATTGTTATTTGTGTGATTTAGCAACTTTGTTGTGATTTTTTTTTTGTGTGTAAGTTTTTTTGTTCTGTGTGAATGACATTATTAGGATTTTAAAGCAAGCTGATAATTCATAGTAGAGTAAGACAATTGATAATAAATTTAAAAAATACTGTGAAACCTTTTTTTTTAAACATAAGTTTTAAGTCTTGTAAATATGTGTAATTTTAGGAGTGTATAAGTAGTATGTATGATGAAATTAAGTAAATTTTAAAAATTCTGGCATTGAGATAGAAATGTATGGTTTATTTGTACAGACATGGTGGTTTGTCTAAGGGTTTATATAATAAAATATTTGACGATGTAAAATTGGAATCTGAGCATGTTTTTTTAAATAATTAAAATGGGTGCATATTACTTTGCGGATGTTCACATGGTCTATTTGTCAATCAACATTTACAGGCAAAATGCAGGTGTCAAAAACAACCTTTGTCTTTTTTTGGGGCTTTATAAAATGCCAATTTTTCACCTCATGTACTGTATGTAAGCTATTTATTTGCTTTGTTTGATTTACATGAAAATCAGAGCGCAATGATTATTTGGTCTATTTAAATATAGGTACTTGTCGATAGGTATATAGGTAACTGGGGAAACTTAAAAGTAAAGCCTAAAAATAAAAGAGAAAAACAAAAAACGACATTCTAATTTTTAACCAAAGTAATAAAGTAAGCTGAGAAAATGTCAAAAACAAACAAAAAATTCTGGGTTTCTAACATATATTTGTGTGTGACTCTGCGTGTGTGTGTGTGTGTGTGTATACACACACACATATACACATATGGTCAGATTTTCCTTACTTAGTCAACTATAACCAACTTTTCTGTAAGTCTAAATCAGTAATCATTTTTCAAATCTTTTCTTCTTTTCATCTGCATTGGGACAATGATACATGTCAGAATGTTTCATTCAGTCAACTTATTGATTGATTGAAAAAAAAGCTATGACTAATGGTGGACTAAGAATAGCTGTAGTGAATTACCTAATATTTGCTTTTATGAATTCATTGCTAATCATAATCTTTGTGTTGTGAATATTGTTATCAGTCTTGCTCAATATTTCCTGACAGAGCGTCATAGCACCACCATCACCACTGTGGAAGAACAAGAGGAAACCTACTACACTGGGGTCCAGTTACCTCAGAAAACAAAAACACTTGAACTCAAGCCAGAGTCCAAACGTTACTCTTCCACTATAGAGAAGAAAAAAGAAAAGCCAGTTTTCCTCAGCCAGCTCTCCCCAGCAGCTGTAACCAGTGGGGAAACAGCCACGTTTACTGTCAGAGTGTCTGGCTTTCCAAAGCCAACTGTTCAATGGTCTCATAATGGAAAAGTGATAAAGAGCTCCTCTGTATACAAGCTAATAGAGGAGAAGGAGGAGTATACATTAGTAATCACCAAGGTAACATCTGAGTATGAGGGCGAGTACTCTTGCACTGCCACCAACAGATTTGGCCAGACAACGTGCACTACATACCTTGAAGTGAAAAAGACAGATGTTAGCCAGGCAGAGAAATGGGTGGAGAAGATGTTCAAGGTCACAGGTCAACCTCCTACTTTTACAGTTCAGATCCAACCTGTGAGGTGCTCAGAGGGAGGAGAGGTTTCTTTTACTTACAAAGCCAGTGGTGATCCCATCCCTGATGTGAAGTGGTTCAAGGGAGCTTTCCAGATCCAGCCCAGTAGGAACTGTATTGTTGTAGCCAACCCAGATGGATCTGGCTTCATCAATATTAAGAGTGTGAAACAGGAAGACAGTGGCCTGTACACATGTAAGGCCTCTAACCAGTTTGGGGAGGCATCTTGTAGTGCTGAGCTTGTTGTGTTCAGAGAATCAGTCTCTGTTTCTCGCAAGCAGGAACAGCTGACAGTGGTTCAGAAGAAAGGCTATAAGGTTTCAGTTACAGAACAGGCAACAGAGTCCCGCTTGTACCAGGTTAGCCTGCCAGGTCAGGACAGAGCTAGGTCAGATCAGATGGTTTACACCATTGGCACTGAAGACCGGCAAATAATTCCCAGTGAGCAAGTGGGTTCTCTTAGAGAACTAGATATCTCTGCTGCCACTATTCATCGCGAGCAGCTGACCCACCAGGCAGCAGTGCTTCAGTCTCATGAAATGGAGGAGAGGGTGTCTGTGGTTCCTACCCACCCACCTCAGGTTTCAGCTGTTCCTGCAAAACAGCTTCACATGGCAGCATTTACATCGTCTGTTGAAGAGAGCCAGGACCTCACAGAGCAGCACTGTGATCGCATTCAAAGCCCTGAGGTCATTGAACTTAAGGCAGCTAAAGAAAAGAGGTCAAAGGTGATGTCAGCTGTTGCTGAGGAGCTCACCACACTTTCTACTGTTAGCACAGAGGCTCTGGCTGACAGGAAGTCTGCTACTATCAGGCCCACTGCAGAACCTAAACATTTAGTCAGTGGGCATCAGGTTGAGACACAACTGTCCATCCTAAAAGAGCAGTCTCAGGATATCCCCAAACAACAGGAAGAAAAGGGTTACAAGGTTAAGGAAGGCGTTAAGATTTTATACTCAGCCCAGTCTGCAGAGAAACGGGTGCTCGCAGAGGGCCACACAACTGAACTAGCCACAGCAGACTCTGCTGTGAAGTCTTCTCCTGGGAAGGAACAGCATCGACCTGTCTTGGCCTCGGTCAGTGAGTCTAAACAGACTCTTTCCAAGGAGTCTATGTTTTCCATGCAGAGGCCTGTTGAGGAGACAGCCCATCTCTGTAAGGATAAAGTGATGAAGGCAGCTTTAACAGCAGAAGAGAAGCAAATGCTGCAGGCTGAGCCCACGCAGCAGCTGCCAAGTCTGGACACTGCCATGTCCATTCAGTCACAGGTTGAAGGAGAGCAGTTATTGCACCTGCAGGTTATCACAGACCAGGACCTTCTTCCATCTGAGAAGAGCTTCACCTGTGAGAAACCAGCACCAGAACAGGCAGGAACCAGGAAGAGTCCCACTCTGCTACACACTGTTACTCAGGATGAGCAGAGGACAGTTCTTTGTGAGGACACATCAGAGTTTGAGGCCAAGGCTAGCACTATGACCATCCAGCCCCAGAAAGTGTCCCCTACTCTGCTGCATCTCCAGTCAACTCAGCCTGTGGAGGCACTACCCAAAGAGGGTATTCTCATAATTGAGAAGCCTGACCAGCAGGTGGCAGCACAGAAACAAGAAAAGACAAGGAGTCATGCAGCTATTTTGGAAGAGAGAAGGGAGCTTACAGCAGATTATCACACGGAGCTAGATTTGTCGGTGACTGGCGTTCAGTCTCAGCTACGAACTGAGCCCAGGCCTCAAAACATCCTCCAACTTTCCTTCCAGCCCATGCAGCTGCCAAAAGAGACACCAGTTACTACTGATGTCAGACAGCAGCGAGCTTTGGTACAGAAGGAGGATCGCCTGAATGTGATGCATGTCACCACTGTGGCAGACAGTCAGGCCGTAGAAGAGGGTCACACTGAGAGTCTTAAAGCCGTGGATAAATTCACCTGCCAGATGGCTGTAGAGCCAAAAATTCCCTCTGAGCCAGTCCACATCGAAGAGAAGGAGATCTCCACTGAGAGCAGTGTCCTTCTAGAGGCAGCAGAACAGGACTTTGCTGTTCAGATTCAGGAAGGCCAGTCAGTCAGACAGTCAGTAATGATGGACGAGAAACGAGTTCTGATGGGTGAGCTCTCTCAGGAGATCACCAAGTCTGAGTCCACTAAAGTTGTTGTCACTACACAGCCAAAACTGTCCTTTATGGCATCAGAATCGAAAGACAACACAGCTCTTCCCAAAGAGATGACCTTCGTGGTTCAGACCCCTAAACCATCCAGTCTGAATATACGGCGTCAGCTCAGAGATGCACTTCAGTCTGCAGTGGCCAGCGACCAGCCAGTGTTACTGGCTGACATTGTTGGAAGATTACATGCTGTAGAAGTACAGGAAGTCAAGGTTCAAAGAGAGCCCAAGCGGGCCATGTTTACATACCTGATCACAACAGCAGGTGCCCCAATGGAGATCACTCTGGCTTTTGAGGGTAAATATCCTCAGACAGCTGACTTCAGAACTGAACTCCAGGCAGCTTTTCACTCCATAGTATACCAGGAAGCCCATGTTCTCACTTCAGACCAGCCGGGCACTATGCAGCTAGACAAACCTCAAAGGGCACAGGTCACCTCGGCCCACTCTAAGCAAATGCTGTCATCCATGGTAGAGACAGTGAGTGTGGCAGAGAGTGCAGTAGATTTCACTGCAATTAAATCTCAGGCTGCTGCACTGAAGACTGAGTCTAAAATGGCAGTTGAATGCGCAGCAGCTGAGCAAAAGGTTGTGGTGGAGGAATCCAAAGCAGAGAAGATGAAGCAGACCATATCATCCCAGATCAAAATTTCCACTGAGGCTCACATGGCTTTTGAGCAGTCGGTCCAGGTGTCAAGGCAAGAGGTGAGGTCAGTAACAGTGAAAAGCAGAGAAGAAGATGTAGGAGCAGCAATTGTCACCACTGCCCTGCCTCCCACCACTGTCCCAACCGAACAGGTGGTGGATGTTAGCATTCAGAAGGAGCACAGGGAGGAGATCTTCAAAGAGGAGATCACAGTTTCCAGACCAGAGCAGAGAGAATGCCCTGTAATAGTTACTTCCCTTGAAGACTTATCCATTGAAGAAGATAGTAAAGTAACCTTTAGCACCACCATTAAGTATGTCGCCAAGGTAAACTGGTTTTTCAATGGCCAATTGGTAAAATCTGGTAAAGAGTTCAAGTGTTCCAAAGACCATGACACATACACATTGGTTATCAACAAAGTTGTCAAGGAGAGGCATCAAGGAGAATATGTTTGTGAGGCTGAGAATGAAGCCGGCAGGACTACAACATCTACAAGACTCACTGTGGTCTCAAGAGGTTTGATAATAGAAAAAAATCAATGTATCATTCATTCATTCACCCATTTTCTCTGAGAATGACTAATCATTCACATAAATTGGTTCATTCAAGACCTCCGTCCTCACATGAAATTATGCATTTGTCACTTTGGTCTCTATATTCATTTCATAGCTCAGCATGAGCACCCTTATCAGGGCACTTGATGGTACTAACTCACCATGTCTTGTTTGTTCCACATCATTGTATGGTCAGTAACTGCCTAAAGACCACAACTGTCATAGCCATGCAAGTTCGCTTAAGGCTCTGTAGTCAATAAGCATCTTGCTATAATGGTTGTCATGACCCTGGACTTCAGGCAACTTTCATGGTCTTTCCATGGTCACTTAAGCATGTCCACAGCAACGGGTTCCATTAAACCCATGGTTTATCACATTCTTTAAGGTCCATTCTCTTCATATCTCCAATGTCCCTCTGCATGCTTCCAGGCCTTCAACTTGACATTGCTTCATCTTTCACAAACTCTTTGTTTCTCCTTCTTTTAGCCTGAACCCTAGCCCCATGAGAATCATGTTCAGTGCTAGCATGATGAGTTTTCGAGCAGCTTTTAGTGAAAACATGGGGCTAATGTTCTTGCTATGTCTCTTCTTTACAGTCACTCCTGAATTGCCTTCCACCATTGTTGTACATTCCACCATTCATGTTCATGACCTGTCAGTTTTTACAAGAGTTTCATAGATTCCATTATTAACATTTATCTTTTAATTTGTCTGTGTGTGCCTTAGTGCCACCTGTGTTTAGGCAGAAAATCACACCGCTGGAGATAAACGTCGGCAGCCACGCCAAGTTCGAATGTGAAATCGAGGATGCTCCAAGTGTGATCTTCAAATGGTACAAGTCTGGCATTGAGATCAAACAAGGCGACAAGTATAGGATCCTCAGCAGCCACATCAGTTCGTCACTGGAGATCCTGAACCCACTCAAAGTTGACAGCAATGAATACACCTGCAAAGCTTCAAACCAGCATGGCACAGCCAGCTGCATGGCCTCACTCATTGTCACTGGTAAGACCCCAGTGGGACCATTTTTAAATTATTGCTTTACATGTGTGTGTTTGAGAGAGAGAGAATTATATACATATTTGCATTGTTGTTTTTTACCCTGAATCATTGATGCAGTGGAAGTAATGATTTGTTTACAAACTGGATCTGGTGTCATGTTTGACAAGACATAATACATGTTACATACATTGATCACCTTGTTGAGATTGCACAGGTTAGTTTATTTTTCATGTTGGTGTATTTTTCCACTTTTTACAATTTGTTAAATTTTTTTGTATGTTTTACCTGCTCTCCATAGAAATGTACCCACCGGTATTTGTATCAAAACCAGACCCAATGACTTTATATGTGGGCAAACAAGCTGTGTTCCAGTGCTCACTCACTGGATCCTCACCCATGGACGTTGTCTGGCACAAGGACAACATAGCCATCTCCTCCGAAGGGAACTGTGTTATGAAATGCGAAAAGAACAAATATTCCCTTCACATTAAAAGTCTTGAGCTGACTGACCAGGGAGTGTACCTGTGCAAGGCCTCCAACAGTGTCGGCACTGCTACCTTTACAACAGAGCTCAAGGTTATCAACAAACCCAGCTTTGTTAAGACCATTGAGCCAGCTTCAGCTGCTGTCAATGACCCGCTGAGGTTGGAGTGCCAGGTGGACGAGGACACTGGTGTGACCATCACCTGGACCAGGGATGGCAAAAAAGTCCACCAGAGCATGGACTGTAAACTGTCCTTTGAGGACAAGGTGGCTGTTGTTGAGATACCCAAGTCCAAACTGAAGGACTCAGGGAAATATGTTTGCACAGCCACAAATGAGGCTGGGAGCTCATCCTGTGAGGCTATGGTAACAGTTCAAGGTAAGATCTTAGAGATGATCTTTCCATTATCTTTGATGAAAACATATATCTCTTGAGCAAGTGGATTTTTGCTGACAACTGTTTTCAGCCCATTGCAAGCTGATGCTAACACTAAGCGCTGCTGTCTTCTTGTTCTTCTGTTGCATTTCTTTGTCTTGGTTATTTTGTCTTTCTCTCTCTCTTTTGACAACATTTAAAAATCTTGGTTTTTTCGAAAAAACTCCTTTCAGAGCCCCCTACCTTTGTCAAGAAAATGGAACCTAAGATTACTTGGAAACAAGGTATAGCTGCACGCTTACAGTGCAGTGTTAAAGGATCACCCGAGCTTCGCATCCACTGGTTCTGGAATGACAGAGAGCTTAGCGATGGAGAAAAATATAAAATCACTTTCAAGAATGGAGTTGCCTCTTTGGAGATAATGAACCTTCTGGTCATA
The DNA here is from genome assembly GCA_027495735.1 of Lutjanus campechanus. NCBI lineage: Eukaryota > Metazoa > Chordata > Actinopteri > Lutjaniformes > Lutjanidae > Lutjanus > Lutjanus campechanus. Next base: position 29,203 of record JAJHUR010111298.1, on the reverse strand, counting down.
GACAGTGGGAGATACACCTGTGAGGTGTCAAATAATGCTGGCAGTGAGAGCTGCAACACCCTTATAGCTGTTAAAGGTTTGTCAAATCTTGCATTTACTTTACAATCACTGTTTAAGTAAGAAAACTTTTGGCATTAACTTCATATACTTTATTTGCCCTTTTGACACCCAGAGCCACCATCCATTAGAAAAGAACTGCAGACAATAGAGGCGGTGAAGGGAGCAGCAGCTCAACTGGAGTGCGAGATCACAGGAACAGCTCCTTTTGAAATAAGCTGGTTAAAAAATAAGAAAGCCATCTCCGGTGATCAGAAATATAAAATTATTTCCCAAGATTCCTTGTCAAGGCTGGAGATTCAGACCTTTGACAGTGCAGATATTGGAGATTATCAATGTGTTATTTCCAATGATGTGGGTAAAGTCATCACTAAGGCCTTAGCAAAACTTAAAGGTTAGTAAACCATAATAAAACCATTATTGACTGAGGTTTAATCTTGTGCTTCAAGCTCAGTTTTTAATTCATGATGTGTCTTTTTTAGAGCCACCAACTTTTACAAAGAGGGTTGAGAGTACTACAGCAGTGTTGGGAAATACAGTGAAGCTGCAGGGAACCATTAAGGGTTCAGCTCCCATCGCTGTTAAATGGATGAAAGACTCTGAAATACTAAGAGATGACGATCCAAATATCAAAATGGTGTTCGAGAACAATGTTGCTTGCTTGTCGATAACAACAGTGGCCATTAGCCATGGCGGCAAGTATTCATGCCAAGCTGAGAATGAGGCTGGCCAACAAAAATGTGAAGCTACCTTGACTGTGCAAGGTCAGATGACATCTTTAATGCAGAGATACTTATTTTAGCTCATATGTTAAGTTTTATAGATTCTTGTGTCATGCTCTTAAAACTAATGAATCTGTCCGTATCCCAGAACCTGCCAGAATCGTAGAACCTGCAGAATCCATTAGTGTGACTGCAGGAGATTCAGCTACATTGGAGTGCACAATTTCTGGAAGTCCAGACCTCAAAGTGAAATGGCTTAAAGATGGGAAGGAGATGATCAGTGGCCGTAAATATAAGATGACTCTGAAGGATAATGTTGCCACCATGAAGATTCTTACGGCAGAAAGAGGAGACACATCAGAGTACAAGATGGAGGTGTCGAATAAAGTTGGAAAAGACCAGTGCACATGCTCAGTCACTGTCTTAGGTTAGCTCCTGGTTTCTGCTTCTTTAACGTTTGATAATAATGTGGCTCTTTTATAAATGATGAAAATATGGCAAGTTTTAGTTGCTAACAACTTCTTGCTTACAAAATCTATAGTTGTTGATTATGTGTATAACCACAAGTATACAAACTGACACACTGTTTTCACACTTTTTGGGATGTACATTTAGCTAAGGTCTGAAACATTGCAATAGTCTTAATTATAAGTAAAGATGGTGTGCAGAGTGTCATTTGCTTTTGGATTTTATCTGAGTGATTCTTTTCAAAAACAGTTGAAACTGTGTTAATGCATTAGATGTTTTTTCTTTAACAACCAGATCGGATAATGCCTCCAACTTTCACCAAGTCCCTGAAAAGAGTTGATGGTAACATTGGTAACGATGTCTCCATGGATTGTAAGGTGTCTGGGTCCCAACCCATGACCATAGCTTGGTTCAAAGACGAGCAGGAGATTGCGCCTGGATCCAAATTCCAGCCTCAATTCAAAGACAACTCTGCTACACTGCAAATTATTCGGCTGGAGAAGGCCGACTCTGGAGTTTACAAATGCAGAGCCACCAATTCAGCAGGCTTTAAAGAAACCAGCGGCACTCTCTATGTCAAAGGTTATGAATGTTTGGCTTATTTTGTGCTTCTGTTTGCTGTGTACAATCCTTGAATGATTTCATGCTAACATGAAATACAAACTTTGTTTTGTTTATGGCCCCCAGAGCCCCCAGTGTTCACACTGAAACCAGACAACCAGGATGTTATACCAGGAACCACTGTTTCCTTCAGAGCAGCCTTCACTGGAACAGCTCCTTTAGCTGTTAAGTGGTTCAGAGAGGAAAAAGAGATTGTAACTGGAGGCACATATTTCATAAAGAAAGATGCCTCTTCAAGTTCTTTGGAGCTTCACTCTGTGAAACCCAGTGATTCCGCTAAATACACATGCCAAGTATCGAATGATGCTGGGAAGGTAGACTGCACCGCAGTCCTCTTTGTGAAAGGTGCCTGTCTTCAGTATCGTTTGCAGCTGCATGACAATGTCTTGACATTCTTGAGTGATATCAATATCTCTTTTAATACTAACGTAATGTCTTCTGTCTGATAATGAATGTTAACCTCTTCTCTCAGAACCTCCTGTGTTTGTGAGGAAGCTTGAGGCGACCAAGCTTGTCACCAGCAGTGACTCTGCCAGGCTGGAGTGCAAAGTAAAAGGCAGCCCCGTCATCAGTTTTAAATGGTTCAAGAATGAGATGGAAATCAGCTCCAGTCCTAAATACAATATGGCAGTTACTGACTTAGTGGCATCTCTGGAAATACTCAAGTGTACAGTAGAGGATAGTGGAGATTATGTCTGTGTGGCATCCAGCGAAGCTGGTAGTGACCGCTGCAGCAGTACAGTTACAGTCAAAGGTTGGTGTAGTTTGAAACATTACCTGAGTTTTTCAGTGATTTATTTTAGAATTGAGACTTATTGTGACACTGAAGACATTTTCCTTTTCTGCTGTTCAAATAACAAATCATCAGCATTTATCTGGTCAGGATGTCCATAGGGTAAATACTGATGATGTCTTGCCTGTCACTACACCATTTGAGTCTTCAACTTCACAATAAAACTCCCCTGGAATCTTTTATTTAGACTTGTTTTGGATCATTGTATGTTTGTAATGCGCTGATTCGTCCGTTGTTTTCTTCTAGAGCCACCGTTGTTTGTGCGTAGTTTGGAGCCTAAAGATGTGGTGAAAGGTTCTGAGATGATGCTGGAGAGTCAAGTCTCTGGTTCTGCCCCTTTCACTGTGTCCTTCTATAAAAACACTAAGCTGATCAGGAATGACAAGAGACACAGGATCACTGTGAAAGATGACCTGTTAGCACTGCAGGTGCTGTCAGTAGAGGCAGGAGACGTTGGTTTGTACCAGTGTACTGTTGAGAATGAAGTGGGGAAAGTCTCCTGTGAATGTCAAGTAACACTAAAAGGTTTGTTATGATGCTATGTATGTATTCATTCAAATTTTCTGCTGTCATTTGGAAAAACAACTTTTTAAATCTGCCCCATATCTATATTTGGATAGCCTCGCAAAGCTAGCACACAGTTCCCTCTTTGTGTTTCCTGATCTGGCAACGTTCAGTTGGCATTTGCATTTCTAGACCTCACAGATACAGTAACATTAAGCTAAGTTAGTTTATTTTATTTAGCCTGTAATTTGTCTCTGATGACTTTACAATCTGAACACACGGCACCATCTATCAATAAACCTTTGATTCAGGCTCAGCTGATCCTCAGTGTATGTTCTCCAGACAAATCTCGGAGAAAAGACTGTGGGATGAAGTCTGACTTTGCGAGGCTAATACTTAATATAGATGCCAACAATATTCATACAACATTTTTCCATCTAGAACCACCATCATTTGTGCGAAAGCTGGAGAACCTCAGTTCCTTGGTGGGCAGCGAGGTTTCTCTGCAGTGTGTCCTGAAGGGCTCAGAGCCCATGACTGTGTCCTGGATGAAAGACAACCATGAGCTCAAAGAGGCTGAACACATTCAGCTTACATTTGAGAACAAGACTGCCCTGCTGCACATCACCAGCTTACAGAGCAAACATGGCGGCAAATACTCTTGCCAGGCACTGAATCAGGCGGGCAGCCAGACATGCTCAGCTGTGTTGACAGTCAAAGGTTGGTTACCGAGATTGTACCCTACTTTACATCCTTCCAGTTTTATGTTCAGGCAGTCCTTATCAGCTTGTGTGGTCACAGATTTATATGTTTACTAGCAGGAAGTTTTCCAGTGGTAAAGTTTATGCATTGCGACAATTCACTTACAAACTTGATTTGACATTATAATTCTATGACATTACAAGTTGATGAGGACCAAATGCATCTTAAGAATCTTTATTCGTTTTTGACTTCAGTTCTTGGTTCATCAATACTGTTTATCGCCTCAGGTTTGAGATTCTTTACTGACAGTTTTGTTTGATGTCTCAGAGCCAGCTAAGGTCACAGAGGAGGCCAAGTCTATCAGTGTGACTCAGGGAGATCCAGCCACTCTGGAGGCCAGGTTCTCAGGCACAAAACCACTGAAGGCCAGATGGCTAAAGGCTGGCAAGGAACTGACCTCAGGCCAGAGATACAAAGTACACAGCACAGACACCAGCTCTGTGCTCAAGATTATTAAAACTGACAAAAGTGACGGTGGTGAATACACCTTTGAGGTTTCAAATGATGTTGGTCAAAGTTCTTGCGAGGCCACACTCACCATTCTCGGTCAGTTTTTAATGTGTATCTCAGAATTTAAAATTAGTTTTCTTTATTTACATGTTATTTTGAACGTTGCTTCTCACTCTTTTTTCTTCTATGTTAGATCAAATAATTCCACCATCTTTTACAAGAAAACTCAAGCAGACGGAAGGTATCAAAGGATCGTTTGCTCATCTGGAGTGTCTTGTATCTGGCTCCCTGCCAATAACCATACAATGGTACAAAGATGAGAAAGAAATCCAAACTAGTGAGAAACACAAATGCACATTCTTTGAGAATGTTGCTTTCCTGGAAATCTCTAATCTTGACAGTAAAGATAGTGGCAGCTACACCTGCATCGCTAAAAACAAAGCGGGAACTGTCCAGTGCTCTGGAATCTTGTTTGTCAAAGGTTTGAACACAATTTGTTTTTGTAATATTTATCAGTAGATGGACATGTCTAATCAAAATATAGCCATACAACTAAGAGGAACTTTGCTTGTTGTGCAGCTTCCGCAGGCATTCATTTGCTTTTCTCTTCCAGAGCCACCATGCATTCTTGAAAAGCCTGAATCCATGGATGTTTTGCCTGGCTCAAAGGTCCAGTTTAACGTACTGGTATCTGGCACACCGCCACTCACCATCAAATGGTTTAAAAACAAGAAAGAGATTTTATCCAGTGCTGACTGTTATGTAATCAAAGACAACACCTCAAGCTCACTGGAGCTCTTCTTTGCGAAAACCTCAGATTCTGGAGAGTATGTCTGTGAAATACAGAATGACGTTGGCTCCACTTCATGCCAGGCAACACTCTTTGTCAAAGGTTATTATTCTTTATGTGAAACTGAGTTGATAGGGACTTTATGTTTCCATCCATCTGTTCTTGTGGTCAGTTTCCACTCCTAACTTATTAGTGTTTTCATTCAAAACTTTGCTGTATGAAGTGACTATATAGCACTTCATACAGCAAAGTTTTGAATGAAAACACTAATAAGATTCTCCCCATTAAGGGCTCTAACCACTTGCAACACTTGAAACTATCACAAGAAAATATATGGGGTATTGGGATGCAAGAGAAAATGCAGAAAATTTCAGACTCGTCAGCAAAAAAGCCCAAACAAAACAAAAAAGGACAAATTGATAAAAATAGTAAGTAACATAACAGTAAACGAATGTCATATTAGCTTGGGAAACAGCAATGAAATGGTGATGTTTCCACCATTACATAACCAATACAGGCTTTCTTTTAATTATTTTGTTTTACTTCAACCGATAGAAACACAGATTTGCTTAAAATTTGAGCAACATTTGGGTGGAAACACGCATCTTGTCAGTTTAATAAAGATCAGAATTTTCCCCTCATCATCTGTCAGTTTTACATTGTTTTATTTTGTTTCTTAGAGCCCCCTAAATTCACACGGACGCCAGCCCGTGTGTCTGTGGTCCGTCCTGGTCAGAATAAAGTGTTTGAGTGCCAGGTGACTGGCACACCTGAGATAGACATCTACTGGTTCAAGGAAGGCTCTGAAATCAGCCCCAGTGATCGGTACAAGATGGCCTTTGTGAATTCTGTGGCCACTCTGGAATTCTGTGGGACTGATACCAAAGACAGTGGGCTCTACTACTGTGAGGCTCGGAATGAAGCTGGCAGTGAGAGCTGCAGCATGGAGCTGAAGGTCAAAGGTTAGTTGCGACAGAAGACATGATGCTCATTTTGCAGGAGAATGTAGGGTAGGAGGCAGTAGTTTCCTTAACACTGAGTAGGCCACCTTTTCTAGGTTATCTCCTCTACTGCTTGAAAAAAATGTATTGGCATTGAGAGGTGTAATGTTTGGTTCCTAAAACAAAAAGATTATTTAAGACCACAGTTGTAAAAAAAATATCTTCAATAAACTACCTGACCTAGCAGATTGCGTATTAGACCTTAATCAGTTAGAATTCTGTCTCAAACCATCAAGAAACATTTATATGAGGAAAAACAGAAAAGGAAAACAGAAAAGGGTAACTGATCATTTGTTTTCTCTCATCTCAGAACCACCATCATTCATTAGAGAGCTGGCTCCAACTGATGTTGTGAAGGGCTCCAGTGTTGGTTTTGACTGTCAGGTTACTGGGACTGGTCCATTTGAGATAACATGGCATAAAGATGCAAAGGAGATCAAACCCAGTGGTAAACATGGGTTCTCCCAGATGAATGGCACTGTCGGTATAGAGGTGCACAAATGTGACTCTGTAGATGTCGGTGAATACCAGTGTACTGTTGCAAACGAGGTGGGAAGCTGTACTTGTAAGGCTACGCTAAACCTCAAAGGTTGGTCCTGTCAGAATTATTAGTCCATATTTTAATTTCGTGTGGTGATAACTACTGGCTGTTTACTTTAACATTGCATTGGTTTTCTCAAATAGAACCACCAACATTTACCAAGAGGATTGAGAACACTGCCACTGTTCTGGGTAAAATGGCAGAGTTTCAGTGTATTGTGGAGGGTTCTCCCACTCTCTCTGTACAATGGAAAAAAGATGAGAATTGGATTTTGGAAGACCCAAAGATTGAGAGAAAGTTTGAGAACAATGTGGCCACTCTCAGGATTCCTGTCTGCGAGGCAATACACAGTGGGAAATACACCTGCCAGGTGGTTAACGAGGCTGGACAGGATAAGTGCTTTGCCACCCTCACAGTGCAAGGTATACCTGTGCTTAATTAATCTTGGCTATCAAATCTTTCTGTGGTCCTAACTTGGTTAGAAAATCTATGAATTATTGACTTTGTTTTGCATTGTAGAGCCTCCTCAGATCACAGAGAAACCTGAGGTGATAAAGGTTACAGTTGGAGATCCAGTGAGTCTGGACTGTAAGGTAACAGGCTCCCCTGAGCTTAAAGTGAAATGGATGAAAAATGGCAAGGAGCTTCAGTCCATCAGGCAGTACAAACTGATGTTTGAGAACAACATAAGCAGCCTAAAGATTCAGTCTGCTCAGAAAGAGGATGAAGGAGAGTATGTCTTCGAGGTGGCAAACCACATCAGTAGCTGTACCTGCAAAGTCAAAGTGATCGTACTAGGTTGGTGTGACAAACATAACTCCTGTGCTATATATTAACATGCTGAACAAAATGTAATTGCTTTTTTATTATTCTTTTGGTAACAGAACAAGTAATTGCCCCAAGCTTCATCAAACCTCTGGTAGATATGCACGAGATATTGGGCTCCTTTGTTCAGATATCTTGCAAAATATCTGGTTCCCTCCCTATCTCTGTGGAATGGCAGAAGGACAAGACCAAAATCTCTAGTGGTGTAAAGCACAAACTCATTCAGCAGGACAATTCTGTGTCAGTTGAAATTGAACACCTAGAGAGATCTGACGCAGGATCCTACACTTGCAAACTGACCAACACAGCAGGAAGTTGTGAATGCAGTGGATCCCTCATGGTTAAAGGTTAGAAAATGTTCTCTGACATGGTTGGACATGTTATCCTACAGTATACCAAAGGTGAGTACCTCTTTAACCTGCTCCATCTTGTTCTCTTCAGAACCTCCAAGCTTTGTGACACCACCTGAGTCCCAGGTGGCTCTACCCAATGCCACTGTACGTTTCAAAGGAACATTTAAAGGAACACCTCCCTTCACAGTCAAATGGTTCAAGGATGACACAGAGCTCATGACTGGACCCACTTATTTCACAGGCCTGGATGGGCTATCTTGCTTCTTAGAGCTCTATTCAGTGGGTGTCACCCAGAGTGGAGTTTACTCTTGCCAAGTCAGCAACGATGCTGGCTCTGCACGCTGTAGTGCAGACTTGACGGTCAAAGGTTGGATTTGCATCTTTTAAATCAACTCTTGCGTGGCTGTATCCATCTCAACGTTCATCTGCATCGCTGGCTAAAACTTGTGATTCTCTGTGACACTTTATCAGCTTTGTGGCATTTTTATTGTTAGTATTTGAAGCTTTTTCAGTGCCGCAGCTTCTCATCAAGAACTGTGTGTTGCATTTGTGTTGCACCTGCATTTTCCACATCCATCCCGCCTCTGCTGCTAACTCATCATTGTCAGCTCATCTCCTCAGCTCATCTCATGTGCTCTATCTTAAATGTCCCTTCATGGTTTCAGCAGCTAACATATCTGTGTTTTGGCTTTCCAGAACCGCCTGAGTTTGTGCTGAAACTCCCTGCCACTAAGTTTGTAAAGCAGGGCGAGTCACTCCGACTGGAGTGCAAAGTCAGTGGCACAGCCCCTCTTAAAGTGACCTGGTACAAACACGACACCAAGGTCACAGATGGGGGCAACTACAGGACATCATTTGTTGACTCAGTAGCAGTCCTGGAACTGCTCTCCACCAGCTTTGATGATGATGGAGTTTACACCTGTGAAGCTCAGAATGATGCTGGCAGTGTCAGCTGCAGCACAACACTTAATGTTAAAGGTCAGCCTCTCACTGACTTTCTAACAATTTATTTTTCATGGACTAACTTTCTGATGCACTGACTGTTCAGTGTGTTGTTGAGATTTTAGAAGTTTTGTTGTATTGCTCAAAGCTGGAATACGTAACATTTCCTTTACATAACAAGTCCTTTATATTGCCATCTGGTGCGGTGAAGTATCGTCAAACGCTCAGGCCAGCACCTTTACCTTGGTTCAAGATTCTTCTTTTTTCTGCTATGGAGAAATGTTCATCATCGTGTCGGGTTGCCTCTTTTTTGGAGGAGAAAGAAAGACAAATAAAACATGCTGGATACACAATCGTCCACAAAACCTCAGCCATCATACCGATACTATAGTTTTTGTCGTAATTCCCAAAAAAATCCCAAACTCGCCCATCTTAAGTGTAATTCCAACAAAATCCCACAAGTCTGCTCTTTTAGCCGTGGTTCTATCACCCTTCCGCAACAACTTTGCTATTTCAGCTGTAGTTTCAGTGCATTTACACAGCTCCATCCAGACTGTAGCTCCAATATTCATCATCCTTTCCCAAAAATTCTGCCATTTTGGCTATAGTCACAAAAAAAATCTGTTTCTCCTTATTTTAGCTGTAGTTCTACCATTCTTATACAACAAATCAGCTCATCTCAGTGCACTTCTACAACTCTGCCATCTTGACTCTAGTTTAAACAAATTCCCACAACAATGCTGTCATGTTAGCTGTAGTTCCATCAGATGTTCATAAGCCCGCCATCTGGACTATAGTTCCAACATACTTCCAACTAAAAATCCACCATCAGAATTGTAGTTCCGAGAAATGTGTGGAACTCAGCATCCAGTTACTGTAGTAACAACAACCTTCCACAACTGTGCCATCTCAACTCATTTGAGTGTACTTCCACAACTCTGCCATCCTAGCTGTACTTTTAACAAATTCCCACAATAGCTCTGCCATATTAGTTGTAGTTTCATTGAACATTCACTAGTCTGTCATCCAGACTGTAGTTCCAACACAACTTCCAACTAAAAATTGCTCTCATAGTTCCATAGTTCCAACCAATTGCACATCAATCCTGCCATCTTAGCTGTAGTTTCAAGAATTATGTTTAACAGCCATGACTGTAGTTCCAACAGCAGCTCCGCCTTCTCAGCTCATCTCAGTGCACTTTCATGACTGTGCCATTTTAGCTGTCATTCCAACAAATTCTTACTACAATTCCGCCATTTTACCTGAAGTAAATATATTCCACATTTGCTTTATTGCAGTTGTAGAAGTATCCATGTTAGCTCTATCGAACACTCTGATGTCCACCATCTGGAAACTATGCCAGCTACGCTGTAGTTCCAAGAACCTCCCACAGCAAATTAAGCTGTTTTAACTATAATTTTCATAAACTCATCCTAATAAGGCTTACCTGTAGTTTAAATTACTGCAAAAAATGCACTATGTAGACTACAATTCTCTGACATAAGTCTGCCATCTCAACTGTATCTTCACCTTCCACAAAAATTCCACCAACTTAGCTGTCGTTCCAAAAAACATCCTTAAAGACCACCATCTTAGCTGTGAGCCTTTTGCCACCACAGGGTGCGAAAACACATGAAATGTTACGTGTTTCAGCTTTAAGATTTGTCAAGTTATGGATTCTTCTTCCGTGTATGCCTCTATAACAGTTTCCTGATCTTTTTGTAGACCCTCCATCCTTTGTCAAAGTACCTCAGCCCATTGAAGGGCTGAAGGGTAAGGACGTGAGTCTGTACTGCGAGATGAGCGGTACAGCTCCGTTCCAGATCACCTGGTTCAAAGACAGGAAACCTCTGATGGAGAGCAGGAAGTATAAGATGGTGAGTGAGGGCAGCTCAGCTACGCTGCATGTCATTGGAATAGAGCCCTCGGATGCCGGCGAATATGAGTGCAAAGTGTCAAACAGTGTAGGAAGTGACACCTGCCAGACGTCGGTTAAACTCAGAGGTCAGTAGCAATTGCGACAGTCTCAAATGACAATCATAAGTATTAGATTTTCCTATTACTTTGTCACCTTGCTGACTTTCCCTTGTGCGCTGTTTTTTTCCTCTCTTCAGAGCCACCATCGTTTGTGAAGAAACTGTCAAACATGACAGTCATACTGGGAGAGGAGGTGACCCTTGTGGCCACTGTTAAAGGCTCTGAACCCATTACTGTGTCCTGGGTTCAAGACAAGGATCACATTCTCAGGGACGGTGACAACAGGAAAATCACCTTTGAGAACAACCAGGTCGCTCTTAAAGTCTTTAAGGCTGATGCAACCACGGCAGGCAAATACACCTGCCAACTCAGAAATGATGCTGGGAGTGTGGAGTGTTTCGCTAACTTGACTGTTCTAGGTTTGTAATCATATAATTCTCTCTTTCTCATGCAGTGTTTTTGTCTTCCCTCTGCAGGTTTGATTAAAAGCTTTTCTGCTCATTCTCTGTTAATTCCAGAACCTGCTAAGATAGTGGATAAGCCTGATGCTCTCAGTGTGACAGCAGGTGACATTGCCGCCCTAGAGGTCAAAGTGTGTGGAACCCCAGAGCTCATCCCCAAGTGGTTCAAGGATGGTGTTGAGTTGGCCTCTGGGAGGAAATACAAGATCTCATTTTCTCGGATGATTTCCAGCCTGAACGTGCTCTCTGCTGAGAAGGTGGACTCTGGAGAATATACATTTGAGGTTATGAACGAGGTTGGAAAGGACCTGAGTAAAATTAATCTCACTGTTTTAGGTAGGTGTCTTCTACCTCCTACTTAGAGTTTGATGACTAGGGCTTGGTATGTTTTGAAATTTCTAAGTAAGTGCCAATATGATACATGAAATTTGGTACACCAAACAATGATTGTTGATATTTCTTTTTTCATAAATTACTTCACAAAATGTTAAAATAGTTTTCTACAACTACAACCAACCTGTTTTTAAGCTTCACAACAGAAGCTAAAGTTGTCAGATATTGAACGTTGTTTAGATACAAGCAGCCATGCACAAACTTTGCTTAAAGATGGCATAGTCTGGAATTGGCACAATGTTGATTTAAATCAGAAACTATCTGATAAAAATTAGTCAGCAAGCTTATTGGTGACCAGACACTACTTGGTGCAGCACCTTTTGGTTTGTACCAAAAAAGCATTGAAGTTTCATACCCAGCCCTATAAATGACATTCTCTAGGAGCTGTTCAATGGCAGCTGACCTTACTTGTGGTTCTTGTAAGATGTTTAACCTCTCATCAGGAAGGTTTCTTCAGTTCTGATCAGAACTCCTCAACTGCAGAAGACTTTCGGATGAGAAGTGAACATCTTCAAGAACCACAAGCAAGTCCAGTTGCCTTTCTACAGCTCCTGGATAATACTCTGACCTGAATGACTGAGAATCTTCACAGACCTATTAATGACAATACACTTAAGTTTTTATTCATCCATGTGCCTTTCTAACTCCTTATATCCCTCCCCAACAGATAAGATCATGCCTCCAACATTCTCAAGGAAGCTGAGAGATTGCAATTCAATTGTTGGAACAGCTGGAGAGATGGAGTGCAAAGTGTCTGGCTCCCCACCTTTCACCATCTCATGGTACCATGATGGGGAGGAGATACAGAGTGGACCAAATTATGAGATTTCATTCAGTGACAACAACTGCACTCTCAAAGTGCCCACGCTGAAGCTGTCCGACTCTGGAATGTATAAATGTAAAGCTGTCAACAAGGCAGGATCCAGTGAAACCATGGCCTCAGTGGTTGTAAAAGGTCAGGATCACACATTTTCTTTTTTAGATAACCAGAGCTTTTTGAAAATGGAATTAGGGAACAAGATTTTAGGTTCACCGAGAAATGTTCTGCTACAAAATGGATTTCATTACAATTCTGAAGGTATCAATTATGCTAGCTCATGACAAAACACTTAAGTCTAATTTATGTTGAATTTTAGATGTGGATACAGAAAGAGCCTTCTGTCCGTACTCTATGTTCATTTCATCCACATTTCTGTACATTTTCTGAAAACTTACGGATATGGCCAAAATGGAGCAGTACTTCTGCAAGTCGTGGAGGCAGTGTAGCATTGTAGTATTGCTGTCTGTCGTCAGTTAGTTCATAAATATAATTCTATGTCCACATGCCGCAATGTATTAAATTGCAGCAACTACTTTTGCCATCAACAACACTGCTTCCGCTTTTGCAACCTCTTCCAGCGTTGTCGTTTGTTTTGTCAAAAACTTTTGACCCTTCTTCTTCAGGGTAACTCTAAATGAGCCTTAACACAATCAGCCAGTGAAATCTGTTGGTCCTGTTTTTTGGTGAAGTTGAGAGCTTACAACAGCTTGTAACCGAGGAAAAACAGGACTTTTCTGACTTCCAAGGGACCACGGTCAATTCTGTATAGTGAATCCTGGCTCTGTGTAGATTTGTGTCACATAATTGTCCTTCCAGTTTGCCACCGATTTAGATCTCATGTGACTCTACAGATAAATTACAAGTTGAATGAAATAAATAAAATTAATTAAAAGAAATAAAATCAAAAAATAACATTTTTGCTGTTTTGGGTGCTTGTAGTTCCTTAGATTGTTTAATACTTGGATTGCACCATATTTGATCTCAGTTACTCTCTGTCTATACCCAGAACCTCCATCTTTCGTGGTGCCACCACAGCCGGTGGAAGCCATGCCAGGCTCTAATGTGACGTTCTCAGCTATGGTGAAAGGCAGCGCTCCCCTCAAACTGAAGTGGTTCAGAGGAACAAAGGAGATCCTGACTGGAAAGGGCTGCAATTTCTCCCTGAAGGACAACCAAGTTATTATGGAGCTTTTCAATGTGGACAGATCTCACGCTGGAGAGTACACCTGTCAGATTATTAATGATGCAGGAAAGGAGAACTGCCCAGTTAATCTCACTGTCAAAGGTCAGTCTGATATGAAATTATATTTTTATCTCATAGTTTAAGTGCACAAACTGTAGTTAGCTCTGTCAGGGGAGGATCTACAAGTCAGATCCAAATAATACTTGATATACATTTATGTCTGCTAAATGGTGAGCAAATATCAGTGGTCAAAAGACTATCTGGCTGCGTATTTCTACTTTGCTCTGTTTGATTAAGTATAATTGCTCTTTTTTATTTTTTTACGAGGCCTCGTTTTAATCAGAATTTTGTTAGCACAAGTACAAGTGATTAGAAACAGAACCTCTGAACTTGTGTAATAAGCAGTGGTATAATATACTCATACCACAGAAACAAAGTACTGAATTTTGATTGTTTTTTGGAAAACTCATCAGCTTCTAAGCTACAACTCCTCCTATTGGCTGGAGGAATACATTTAAAATTACTCCAAGCTTGAAAAAGATGAACTGTAAAGAGACAGTATTTAGATTTTGATGACTGCCTAGCCCTGATCCAGGTCTTGTATCTCTCTCACTCTCAAGGCCCTTTTCCACTAACATGGAAATGGTCCTGTTCTGGTTTGTGTACCTAATTTTGAACCATTCAGAGCATTTAGACCAAAAATTAATTGGTTCAAAACCCAAAAAGTTGGTTTCCAGCTGAAACCAAAAAATAGCAGCGTTTCCTTGTGGAGGTATCATATTCTACAGGTTATTGTACATTGTGAAACACCTTCTGTAGATGATGTGCTACAGTGACTTTTTCAAATCTAATGGAAACAGGCTGGTTTGTCAGGTTGCACCAACATTAAAGTATCTTGAAAGGAACCAGTTTAAGAACCAGAGCTAATTTGGAAAAAAAGGGGTTTCATGAAACCAGGGAAGCCATTTCATTTGCTTAGGTATTCAGAACATTTGACAAATTTAAAATATAGCTACTGAATAGTAGGTAGGAGCCAATTGTCTTGGCAACTTTTAAGATGGGAAAAAAGACAGCTGTGTATAGTCACAAAAAAGTCAGTGTGCAGAATAAAACATGGGGCAGAATATCTTCTTTGATCACTGACTGAAGTGCAGAGTATAATTGCTGTTGGCCCTGGATCAGCTAATCAGTGCCCAGTGGTTACTGTATAAGAGTTATAATCACACAGTGTGAAGGAAACAGCCACCTGATTTGTCTCATCTGTGTTTCTTGTGATAATGTCCTTGTTGTAAATGTAAACTAAACATTATGTTTTCTTGTGTCCTTTAGAGCCAGCAGCTTTCTCTAAGAAGCTGAAGGATGTGTCAGTTGAGAAGGGCAAACCATTGACCCTTGAGTGTACTTACACTGGAACTCCTAAAATCACGGTGAACTGGTACAAAGATGGCCAGCAGATCTTTGCTTCTTACAAATACAACATCACCACAACTGAAAGCTCCTGCATCCTGGAGTGTCTCAGCACCGACGACAAAGAGGCCGCAGGGAAATATTCCTGCGAAGTGTCCAACGATGCTGGAAAGGACACCTGTGAGGCAGCTGTGTCCATCCTTGGTCAGTTCAACTTTTAATGGCTGATAACTGATTCTCTGATTCTGTCAATGTTTTTGTTAATTGTTGTATAAAGTGATGTTTGTAGACTTGATTTAAATAAGACTGATTAACACACATAGATACTTTTTGAAAGTCCCTGCATGTAATTTATGTTACCTGTTCTCAGTAGCCTAGCTTAGCTCAGTTACTTTAATTGTCTGTTTCTATGATCAGCATAGGTGCTGTCACAATACTGAATCTCACTAATGCACATAGACTATATACTGGCACAAGTCAGAGAGGTTACATTTTTCATTCACTTTTAAATGTGTTGTTGGGGAAAAAATGTATTGATCACACGGTTAACAACTAGAAAAAGAACCCAAAATGGTACCAGTGCAAACCATGTAGCTTCTTCTATAATAAGTTAAAATTGTTTATGCTAACGTTACTTTAATGTAATATAGGTAAGTGCATGTTCTGCAAGAGCTAACTTGGTTGAAGCCTTTTCAAGATAACAAATTTGAAGGTAGCTGCACCTTGTGTAAGATGATGCTCTAATTAGGAACTTTGGTTTTAAGGCATTAGAGTTGCATGGGAAGTCAGAAAAACATAAAGCCTCTGTAAAAAGCCACCAGCAGATGGTGCAATCACCCAGTCTTGTTCTGGAGCATCACCAACATTTGGCCCCACGAGACCCACTGTGCTCTAACAATACTCTGGAACTCTGATTTTCTTTCATGATCTTCGTACCTTTTGCCAGCATGGAAGTGAAATAGAAAGTCTTAAATTTAAGTTGTTGAAACCTGCAGAGACCCTGCTTAACTTTACTTTGATATTTAATGAAGCTTTGAAAACGTTAAGGTATAATAAAAGGACACATTTCAAAGGGGATCAAACTAGTGGACACTATCTAGGGCTCCAACTTGTAGAAATAGAAGATGCAGTCGCACATCTCTTACAGCTATTATCAGTGAAGATTGAAACTGAAGTGACAAATAGCTACAATCAGCTCACTTTAGGTATCAGTTTTTAAGAAAACAAAAAGACAGCAACTTTATTCATCCTAGAGTTTGTGTTCACAATTCAAGAAAGCAATTACTGTTAATGTATAATAATAATAATTATAATAATATACTAATAATGTAATTTTAGGTAATTTTGCCTTCTGTAATCAGCTTACATTTAAAGAGCATTCAGAGAAATTAAAACAAACACTAACAAAAACTAGCAACAAAAACTAAGCATAAGAACAGGAAATTCCAGTCTCAAAAGCAAGTAAAGTTATTTACAAAAGTTGCATGTATAAATAAAAGAGCACACAATCACTGTGCCAAAACATGCAGACAGAATTTAAGAAATACATAATAAAAGATGTCATGTATGCCATGTATTTGTAACAGGCTCAGTATGAAGACAGAGTATGTGTTGTGATAGTAAAGTCTCTGTGCAGTACCTGTGTTGACCAGCAGATGTCAGGCTTCACGCAGATGTGTTCTGGTGTCTGAACCACTTGTGTTTGTGACTGCAGAGCCGGCATACTTTGTCGAGTCCCTGGAGCCCATGGAGGTGACAGCAGGAGATGCTGTGTGTCTGAAGTGCCAGGTGGCCGGCACACCTGAGATCAAGGTGTCTTGGTTCAAGGCTGACGGTAAAGTCCGGTCCAGCCCCACCTGTAAGTTGGAGTATTCGAAGGGCGTCGCCTGTCTGAAGCTCAGCAAAGCCACCAAGGCTGACATTGGAGAATACACCTGCAAGGCAGAGAACCGCATAGGCTCTGCCTCCACCAGCTGCAGACTCAATGTGCTAGGTGAACACCTGATTTTCCTCCTCTCTAAACTGCCAAAGTTTTGTTTTTTCTCTCCAAAATGTTTACTTTTTCATAATAAACTAGTGTTATTTTTGACTTAGAAATACTATGAATCATAATTACAAATAAAGTCAGGATCATATTTCAACTTTAATTAAAAAAAAACAAAAAAACACCTACGTATTTCTAAAGCAGCTATTTCATTTTAAACTTAATTAGATCATTTTTTTGTGAAGATATTTATTTGTTATATTGTGAAATAGGTCCTAAACTTTCTTTATATGTGACGACACCTTTCTAGATAAAAATGTATAAAGTGCTTAAAGGACATTAAAATAAAGACATGAAATAGAAGTAATAAAGAAATTTGATTTAAGAATTAATAAAGCACAATATATACAAGGTTAGTCTTGAGCTGCTTTTAAAAGGTTCACAGATCCACTGATCCATTTGAAAGGCTTAGACTGCTATATCAAAATATAAAATATACTTTAAATAAATTCCTCAATTACATGGAACTTACCGAATCTTCAAAATAAAATTTTGTTAAATTCAGATTTTAAGTCAAAGTGACTGTATCTGTTCATTGGTGAATACACTGAGCATGTCTTATTTAAAGTAAAAACATTACATTCCACCACTGGTCACTGTAAATAACTCACTGTCATGTTTTTAACTTCTCCAGAGGCCAAAACGCCACCATCCTTCCCCAAGAAAATCACCAGCCTACAGCAGACGGAGGGTCAGCCCGTCAAGTTTGAGTGCCGCGTTGCTGGCTCATCACCCATCGAGGTGTCTTGGCTGAAAGACGGTGAGCCTCTGAGGGAGGGAGGCGAATTCTCCATGGTGTTCGATGACAACACAGCTGTGCTGCAGATCAGCCACAGCGAGATGAGGCACTCTGGGGAGTACACCTGCATGGCCACCAACAGCGTGGGCTCGGCCTCCTGCAGAGCCAAACTCACTCTACAAGGTCTGTACAGCACGGCAGAGTGATTTATTGATTTGATAATTAGGTTTTAAGTACTTTAGGAAATGATCAGCATGATGTTTAAGGTTTTATCTATTTGGGTTTACAGCAGACTTCATGGTTCTGATTGCAAACAGTATAGTTTGAGACACTGAGGCAGAATTTCTCAACCTTCTCTGGCCTGTGGCCCCGTTTTTTAGGTCTCAAAATTACCTTCAAGAATTGGTGGAAAAAGTATTTAGAGCCTTAAAGTAAAGGCATTAACACGACACTATAAAATGACTTAATTCAAAGTAAAAGATTTAAAAATACTACAAGGTGTATCGGCAAAATATTCTTACATACAGAAAATTATGAACTTGTCATAAAAAAGGACATTTCTGTACCTTGAAACAAGGAAGAATAACCTTACACACTTCTGACTGGATTATTCTCCATAGCAACTACTGCCAAGGCTCATGGATATTGCAGTATTTAGAGCCATCAACCAAACTGACAGAAAACCCTAATTTCACACAGATAGATTCTAAATAATTCAAACTAGTGATCCAACATTAGGATCTTAACACTCTCCCAGAGAATCCCATGTTTGTATATTCAGTAATACTGAAGAGACAGAGATGTGGACTCGATTCATGTGACTTGGACTCAAGTCACAAATTCGATGACTTTAGACTTAACTTTAGAATCAAGAAAGACTTCCAACTCAACTTGGACCTGAACACTGATAATGGTGACTTCACTTGGACTTGAACCTTTTGATACCTGGGGCACCCCGGTAGTTTAGTTAGTAGAGCATGTGGCCCATGTACAGAGACTGTCAGTCCTCAGCAGCGGCCGTGTGTTTGATTCCAGCCTATGGCTCTTTGCTGTGTCACTTCCCCCCCCTTCTCCTCAGTTTCCTGAAGAGAGCATTATAACTTGTTTGGGACTCAAAAGGCCCAAGTTTAGGACTCTGGACTTGACTTGAGTCCACAGACTTGAGACATACTTGTGACTAAAGCAATGACTTGGTCCTAGCTCTGTGAAGATATCCATGGAAGTAAATGAAAATGACAGAGGTTAATAACACTCTGCAGCATTAAATATGTCAGTCTTAGAAATCACAAACTCAGTCACATATGAATTTAAATCATGTTTGTTCCTGACTCTGAGGTTGAGAAACTCTAAGTCTCAGTTCAGTGAGACTGTGTGATTCGGTACTTTCTTCCATACAGATGTTTTTGAGACATTAATGATCAGACACTGTGAGGCTGTTTAATGCCCAAACTTTTGAAATAATTCCATCTAAAGATTTCTTCTTCTTGTTGTCTTATCTTCTTCCCGCTCCTTCACAAACTTTGCAGAACCAAGATACCCTCCAGTCTTTGACATGAAGTTGTCACCACAGGAGGTGACAGTGGGTGACAGCATTGAGCTCGAGTGTCACATGACCGGCTCTGCCCCAATAAAAGTCACATGGTCCAAAGACCATAAAGATATTCGCACTGGGGGGAATTATAAGATCAGCTGTGTGGATAACACTCCCCACCTGACGATTCTGAAGGCAGATAAAGGCGACACAGGGAAATACTTCTGCCATGCCTCTAATGACATGGGGAAGGACTCTTGTTCCTCTGATATCACTGTCAAAGGTATTGTAACCCGGGCCGCACTCATGCCACCTCGGCCCTCTCTTCTTTAACACTCAGTCCACTTTAAGGGCGTTTCTTTGTGTGAAAATAACAAACTTCCTCTCTTCACTGTTGCTTATTTCTCTGGTTTTCAGAGCGTAAAAATCCTCCAATGTTCACCAAAAAGCCCTCAGAAAACATTGAGGACATTGAGGGCAAACTGATCAAGATTGAGGGCCGAGTCTCCGGCTCGCAGCCCATGTCTGTCAGCTGGTTTAAAGACAACACAGAGATCTACAGCTCCGACAAATACGACATCAGCTTTAAGAGTAATGTGGCCGTGCTGTGCATTAAGAGCAGTCAGGTGAGGGACAGTGGCAGGTACTCCTGCCAGGCCTCCAACGAAGCTGGAAGAGCCTCCGCTGACATCACTGTGGGCATCTCAGGTGGGTTGGACTTAGAGCGTTTACACCATGGTGGACTCAAGTCACCCATTGGTTTGTGGTTTAGCATTTTGAAGCCTCATGTTCGGCCTCATGTACCTCAATACCGACGAGAGCGTGGAGCTGGCAGGTGACGTTCTGCAGTTTGGGCGGTGCTTGGGTTGGCCTCGTCCAATCAGCAGGAAATATTGGCGGCCTGCCTGGTCGTAATCTTTCTCGCATTACAACAAAACAGTGACTAAAATATGTTGATTCATATTTGATCAGCACCATATTTGATCAGCCCTGCCTAAGTCGACAGTTTGATCTGAGTTTCAGGAGCCTCCATGGGAAACCAGAAACACTTTAGTGGCTGCCTGGTCTTGATCTTGAAGTTTTACAACTAATCGGTCACTGACACGTTTCTGAAATCATTGTAGGTGAGAAATACACAATGTAGTGAACAGAATCTTGATCCATATTTGATCAACACTTTCTAATTTGACAATTTGAACAGAGTTTCAAGAGGCTGGAAACTGTACACACATAGGTGGGCACCTGGTTGCAACACAATTACTAAAATATGTTTCCAAAATCATTTTTCTTGCGAGTCTGTGATCTTGCGAATCCAGCTACCTCACAAGGTAAACTCTTTTCTGTGTTTTGTATCACTGTAGACTGAATATCTTTCAGTTAAAACTCCAGTAACACTTACTTACTTAGTATACATACAGAACAACGTTATTGTGAGACCAACACGTTTCAGCTTGTTGCCTTCATCAGGGAAGACGAAACATGTTGGTCTAACAATAAAGTTGTTCTATGTACTACAAGTGTTGCTACAGTTTTAACTTCTTAAGCCATTTTCTCTTCTACATACACCTTGGAAATACGTGAAATTGAGCCACACCCTTAATTTATCTTTGGGTTTTAGACCATCGGACAGATAAAAACACCCTAATTTTAATACGTCACCTTGAACTTGTTGAAATTGCTGACACTTTTTTACTACTTTGTAATTTTATACACAACTGAGCTCTAAACTGTATATTCTTCCGCTTTTCATCAATAAACTTATAATAAACATAAGGTAAGGTAATGTATAGTAAGACATACTTACAAGATGATTATGATATGATCCCATAATTGATCCCTCAGTCCTAATTATAGGGGTTTTTGTAAGTAAAGATGCAAAGTAATACTCATAGGAAAAGCTGAATTTTTTTATCCTTTAAATAAATTTTCATCCAAATGGTCAGTTGTAAACATACTGTTTCATGTTTTACTGGCAGTTTTTGCTGTGGACGATTATTATTTTAATGTAACGTCCACTCCAGTGACCTCATCACTAACACCAGTAAAGCCTGCTGAAATGAAATGATCATTGTCTCTCCTGCAGCGGCCAAGAAGCCTCCGGTGTTTGACGTCCCCCTCAAACCGGTGACAGTGGACGAGGGTGACAAGCTAAGTCTCAGGTGCCACGTCTGCGGGTCTCCTCCTCTGAAGATCCAGTGGATGAAAGACAGGAAGGACCTGACATCCGCCGGCAGCACCAGGATCACCTTCTCTGACGGAACGGCCTGTCTGGAGATCAGCCAGGCGTCCAGACACGATGCTGGCGATTACCTCTGCAAGGCCACCAACGAGGCCGGCAGCGAGTTCTGCAAGGCCAAAGTCACTGTCAAAGGTAACTGTGGAAACGTAGTGCACTTGTACTTGGAACCATATCTATCCCCTGTGGAGTCTGAGGCCCTGTCTGCCACTTTTGAGGTAGTTTGACAAACCAGGACATTTTTATTTATTTCACTTATTTCAAAGATATTGATCCCAAAGTGGTAAACATGTTTATATTCAGCACAGACTCACTGGTAAAAATGTACTTTTGAGCTCTGAACCTTTGAAACAGGTGTTCTTTAACAGTTGAACCAAGGTTTATGTGAATCATCTTTCTTTTTTATCACTTTAAACTGAAAACTAAAAACTTTCTTGGAAAAATGTGTTGGTGTAGAATTGAATAGGGCTGTAATGTTGTACTGTGTTGTTGTGTTACAGAGAAGCCTGGAGCAGCTCCAGCTCCTGCTGAAGCTCCAGCAGCAGCTCCGGCCAAAAAACTGGACAACCTGTTCTTCATTGAGGAGCCCAAATCTGTGCACGCCACTGAGAGTGAGACACCTGCACAACATAAACACAACACACAACTTGTACATAAAACAAAAACAAATGGACTCTCATTATTTTTCTATCTTAAAATAAAGCAGATTAAACAGTTTCTAACACCTTGTAGTATAATCCAAATCCAGATGTTTTTGTGCCATGAACAGATACAGGTAGTAGCCTGGCGTTACACTCCTACTGTAATCTTAGACCTTAGCTTTCAAGTGAATTGCTTAAGATTCTGAATTTAGCAACAAACATGTTTTAGCTGTTGTTAAATGTGACGTTTATTATCAGATTTCGTAGTTTTGCTCTAACTCCCCACCTGCGGTTCCACAGAGGGCGTCGCCACCTTCATTGCCAAAGTGGGCGGCGACCCCATCCCCAACGTGAAATGGATGAAGGGCAAGTGGAGGCAGATCACGCACGGCGGCCGCATCTCCATTGAGCAGAAGGGCCAGGAGGCCAAACTGGAGATCAGAGAGGTGACCAAGTCTGACTCGGGTCAGTACAGGTGTGTCGCTTCCAACAAGCACGGAGAGATCGAGAGCAGCGCTGACATGCACGTGGAAGAGAGGAAAGAGGCGACACAGCTGGAGGGAGACCTGCGTGCCAAACTGAAGAAGTGAGTTCAGCTCTGAAAAATTTTCTGTGATCACAGTTATATACTCTTAGAACCATTAAGGAGGTAGCCAGAAACATAAAAGTGGTTTGCCACTATAGGAGAACCCTCTTTGGTAGAACCCACCCAGGATGTTCTTCAAAAAAAATGCTTACAATCATGGTACAAAGGACCCTTGGCAAACTCTTTCTTTCAAAATGGGCTCTTTGGATGAAAAGGGTTCTGAATGGAACCCTTAGTCTTACAAAGAACCTAACCAAATGGATTATTTAGAAGAAGAGCCCTTTTTGGAACCTTTATTCCCAAGATTGTTTTTCTGTCGTTTTACAGGCAGTAATTTAATTCCAACAGATCATACATATAGTTTAGATATCTGTTGAAATATTCTTTAATCTGTATGCATCTTTGTTTTATGTCTAAATTTACAGTCTTTTCTAATCTCTGAACTCTTGTTCTCAGGACGCCATCGAAACAGAAGAGTCCAAAGGAGGAGAAAGACATCGACATTGTTGAGTTGTTGAGAAACGTTGACCCTAAAGAGTATGAAAAATATGCCCGCATGTACGGCATCACCGACTACCGAGGCCTTCTGCAGGCCATCGAGCAGCTGAAGAAGGAGAAAGCTGAAGAAAGTGGAAGACCGGTAACTTTCTCCACAGTCAGTCAACTCATCTGGTGTGTTTGCGTCTGTAAGCGTTGTGTTGAATAATGTGGTTGTCGTTGACAGGAACTGGAACGTGGAGACAGAGAGTCTGATGAGGACATGGCCCGACTGGTGGCCGACCTGCAGAAGAGAATGGAGCGGACAGAGGTCAGGACGTGTATTGGCTGTTTAAAAAAACAACAAAGCTTTATTCTTACATCAAAGTGCAAAATTCATCAATTCTTTTATCACATTGATGATATTTTATCTATAAACTGATCTTCAGTAGCCTGTGACCCAGATGAATAGGCCAAACTTGTGTTTTCATTTGCTTTTTCATGAGTCAAAGTTTCACATTGATATTTAACAAAACATTGATCTGCTTTGGAAGACTCTAGTGTTGGATTAAAAAAGTATGGCAAGTACTTCAAAGGTAGAATCAGCAGGATGCTGGGTTGGTTAAACATCCCAAGCAGCAAAACAATGAGAAATACAGGCAGAGGGCAGGGTCTTTGCAGATATAGCCACCCCCATGTACTTCTACAAGATCATAACTGATTGAAAGGGATTATGTTTCTGAGTCTATACATTGCTTTTTAAACACATTCTTGTGTAATATGCCTTTAACAAGGAGAAAATGCTGCTGTTTCTGACAGTAACATGGACTTCATTAATTCTCTTCCTGCAGCCTGTCACCGTGGTGAAGGACATCTCTGATCAGTCCGTCTTCACCAAGAAAGAGGCTGTGTTTGAGTGTGAGATCAAGATCAACTACCCAGAGATCACCCTGTCCTGGTACAAGGGCACCCAGAAACTGGACACCAGCGACAAGTACGACATCAGCATCAGTGGCGACCGCCACTTGCTCAAGATCAAGAGGTGCCAGACATCCGACCAGGGCAACTACCGGGTGGTCTGTGGGCCACACATCTCCAGCGCTAAGCTCACTGTCATGGGTCAGTACTGATACTGTACATCTGCACATCTGTACCATAGTTACAGCGGAATTACGTCTGTCATTTTTCAGTAGCACTGAGATTATTAGAGTTCTGGGAAAACAAACACATAACTTTCATTGATTTCAGAAAAAATGTTCTATTTGTCCATATGTTGAAGCAAAAAAGACAGATACTCAGTATACAAAGAGTTGGGAGGCTCATTTTTAGTCTTTTGAAAACCAAAAACAGATAGGGCTGCCCTCTGAAAGTTGAAGATCCAAACCTCAATCATCTGAGTTCCATTAAGTTGTTCAATTTGAAGAAGAGCTTGAAGGTGGCTTGTTTTAATTACCACATCATTAATAGGATTAAAGAGCAAAAAAAAGTTTAAGGAATGGAATAAATAGTGTGTTTTTCTGCTCTGATTTAAGCTGATAACATTAGCCTATCTGGCTTATTGGCTTACCAGCTCTTACCCCTCCATTTTCCTCTTTGTGTTCTGTCTTTCAGAGCCAGAGGTTGAGAAGCATCTGCAGGACACATCGGGTAAGGAAGGCCAGTCGTGTACTCTGTCTTGTCAGTTGTCCATCCCTAATGTAGAGGCTCACTGGTTTAAAAATGGCAAGCAGTTAGAGATGAAGGGCAGGTACAGGTCCGAGGTGAAACACAAGGTTCAGAAGCTTCTGATCAGTGACCTGAAGCCCGAAGACCAGGGCAGATACTCCTGCAAGTACCAGAACCTGGAGTCCTCAGCTGACCTCTGGGTAGAAGGTTTGTACCTGGAAACAATCCTGCAACCTTCTAGACGTGGTGGATGCTCTGCCCGTTTACTAACCTCTTTCGACTCCCTTCATCAAACTCTGAGACTAATGTTGGCGATTTGGATTTTACCCTCTTTTTTCCCTCTTTCTTCTGCGATTTGTCCTCCTCTATCATAACATTCTTCATGCCTCTCCTCGCTTGGATCATCTTGCAAAAGCGTCCGTCATGTCATTCGTTGTCTTCTTACGTCCGTCTCGACTCAAATCCATCCTCCCACCAACAACCAGTCGTCATAACTCTCCCATAAACATTCCTGTTATCATTTCTAACCTTGTGGATGTTGTGTCGATGAAAACTACCATTCAAGTATTGTCATTACATTCCCAGTTGTGATGCCAAACACGTTTACCCATTCACGTCTTTATCTGTTTTAGCTGAACAAATTCATTTCACCAAACGCATCCACAACATCGAAGTCAACGAGCGACAGTCGGCCACCTTTGAGTGTGAGGTGTCCTTCGACAACGCTATTGTTTCATGGTACAAAGACACCTGGGAACTGAGAGAGAGCCCTAAGTACAACTTCACAAGCGAGGGCCGAAGACATTTCATGGTCATCCGAAATGTGACCATTGAAGACGAAGGTGTGTAGAGCGCCATCGAGCCCCAAAGGCCCGTCACAAAGCCCAATAGATTTTTTTTTCTCATTGTTTTTATGACTTGAGTGTTAAACGTCTTCATTAATAATCCCGTGTAGGCGTGTACTCAGTGATTGTGAGGTTGGAGCCCAGAGGAGAGGCTAAGAGCACAGCTGAGCTTTATTTATCTGGCAAAGGTACAGTTCCCAGTCAGGAGGCACCTTTTATGCTTCTGTTCAGCTTTTGTCTCTTTTAGTATTTAACGCATTGTTCACTCTTCCCTTTTTGCAGAAATTGAATTAGCAATGGTGCCCTTAGGTAAGTATTCTATTTTTTAGACTGTTTACACTTTTAATCAACAACATTTTAGGAAATCCTCCTGTTCTTCCTATTCATCCGAGTCTGATGAACAGTTTTCATCTCCATAGATGCGTTTGGCTTAGCTTAGCACAGAAACTGGAAGCAAAAGGAAACTGCGAGACAGTGTATCTGCAAACACCTAGCATAATTATATTAACAGCTATTCACTGTTATAGAAGGTACAAATTGTTTGGACATACAAAATGATGCTAGCAGTTTGTAGCTGACTGATATTGTGGCAGCTACAAACTGTTGGCATATCTTATAATATGAGAGCCATTTGTAGTTAACAGATGTTATAGCTATAAACTGTTACCCAATGTTATGGTGGCTGCAAAAATATGTCAAGCCAACCTGGAAACAAGGGGAAACTTGTAGCCTGTGTAGCCACAAAGTGCATAATCAGTGTTATGTTAGGTCCCAGTCACATAACATCGACCGGGGCCAGTCACTGTCCCGATAGCATAGTTACACAGTAACAGTTAGCATATACAGAATAATTCTAACTTTTTCAGCTGGCTGGCTTTATGGTAGCAGATTGATATATTGCTGTTTACATCTTATACCTTTTAACACATCTGGCAAACGCTGGAAGCGAGGAGGATTTTCCAAAATGTTAGACTGTTCCTTTACAGAACAGTTAACAATAACATTTAATCTTTAATCTAATACTACTGAACATGCAGTCATGTTTGTTCTTAAACTGTTGTATCATGACAGTTTTTTAAAATTAAATTTTGGTATGAACTATATTCCATATTCTGTAGATGTCCCAGACTCCTCAGTTCAGAGGCCTGAAGTGCCTTCATCAGTGGCAATTCAAGGTAAGACTGGAATCAGGAGCCAGGTTCATTTCACATTCAAAACCATTTATCAGAAAGTGGGTTTATACCAGTTCTTGAATTTAAAAAGCATTTTGTGACTAATAAAATTAACAACATTGTGGCAAAATTATCAAGCGTAATAATGAAACCAACGTGTTTTTTTATCTTTCAAAGAATCTGCTGAATTCTATCATTATGAAGAAGAACATAGAGGTATTTATTGTGTGTTTTTATACTTCATCTGTTAACATCCTCCACCCCAACAAGATTTTACCAAAAATAAATTAACTTGAGTTTAACATGAAACTGATCATCTTTGTCGTAGATCTAAATCTACACATTAACAGTGTAAAAACACAATTCACTTTTTTATGTTGTAGTCCATCACAGTCAAACTAATCCCTTTTTCTCACCATGAGTTGAAAACTCTTCTGTCTGTGTACTTGATAATGGAGACAAAAACACATTTTTGCTTTCTCAAGAATCAGCTGAATATTCATATCAGTATGAAGAAGAAGTGGAGATGGAGGTGGAGGTGGAGCAGAGAGGTACAGCGTGTTGAATTTCTTCTTTTTTCATCCAAACTTCATCCTTTCCATCACCATCAAACCGTCTGAGCAGATCTGGGAAAAAACAGAATTCTCACAAATTTTAAAGCATCAGTGTTTTTGATCGGGGACAGACAGATTTATATAAAAACTGAACAAAAAACTAATTTAAGTCCAGATGAAGTTTATATTTGCCCAAAATATGTAGTCTTTTTCTTTAAGATTTTGATTTTTGTTTTATATTGTACATTAAAAAAGACGTGGACAGAAACGTTTGTTCAGTTTTTAAACAAACTATATGAAATTTTAAGATTAGATATTTAATGGCTGTAATGGATTAGAAATAAAATAAAAAACTATTTTCTATCAAAACATGAATGGATGAATAATGCTAATAATGTTTAAGTTTGTTTTGATCTGAAAATGTTAAACAAAAGTTTTTAAAAAAGCGTTATCGCCTCACTAATAATATCAAAGTCACTGATTTTTTTTCAGTTAATTCAAGCACAATTAAAAGTGTCTCAGAATGGGAATTTACCCAAATCTGCCTCTTGCGTTCATCATAACATCATCATTGTGTCGTCTGGCTGATCTCTGCTTCTTGTGCCTTCTTGTTTTTATTGCCAACATGAAGGCACATGCAGATTTGTTTGTCCCGCTGACTTTACGTGTTTGTTTGTGTCTGATGTTTGGGGATGCATTCTTCTTTTTTCACTTTATAACTTTCATCCCATCTTCCAACTCTCCCATCACACATTATCTAACTTCCAGTTGTGTCGCCATTTCACATTCAAGTGAAAGTCTTATATCTTGTCAATCTGTAAAATTAAACTCAGCGAAGCTTCATCGGGAAATTTAAACTCAGTAAAATAGTTTATATGTGTCCAAGCTATAACTGGGGATCTATAGACCAAATTTTGTTTAGGGTTTAGTTTAGATTTTGTTAGAGCTTCTAAACATGAACTATAAACTTTCAAAACATATGAGGCTAAAACTTTTGCCTTTTGTTAGCACTGTAACAAATTCATTCATGAACAGATAAAGAGACAACAGGCCCCTGACCACAAAATGACATCTGCACGTCCTCCTGCTGTTTAAAAATGAAGATAATATAGCCCAGATATGAGCAATTTATTTGAAGCGTACTTTGATTTAACTTTGATTTAAAGTTTGGCTCATGTTCCATTTGTTAACATGGAGGGGGTGGGGTTTATGATCTATACTGCAGCCAGCCACCACACGGCAATGAAGATGTTCTAGCATCACTTTTGGGGCCTATATATGTCAATGCTTCAAAAACAGCAGTCTTTGTAGTTAGTTTGTAGTTTGTGGTCATTTGATTGACTTTCCAACAAGAAAGATTAACTGTCTCCAGGCCAGTTCAGTAATCCACCCAAAGCCAAGGAAACCAAGGAATATATTTTAAAAATCAAAAGTTTAGCCTATTGTGAGACAAGATGGTGACTTTGTTAAACTGTGAAATGACACCATGAGTTTTCTTCACAGAGCACAAACTGTTTGCCTCACTTGTGTGTGTTGTTTGTTGTCACTTTTGTGGTTGTCACACCCTCAGTCGAGTATCAGAGCTGGACAGAAGAGACGGTAACACAACAGGTGTCCAAAACCAAAGGTATCAGATCACAGTA
>JAJHUR010111294.1:0-14898 GCA_027495735.1 Lutjanus campechanus | reverse complement strand
GGCTGATGGCAGGATGGGAGAGTCGAGGGGAAGAAGTGTGAGGGTGAAGAGAGAAGAGGAAGGGGGTGGAGGGTGAGGGGTGGGGGTTCATCCACTCATTCTCTCACCCTCTCCGTGACAGTTTGGAGGTTTCACACTTAGCTGCCCCGCGTTTGTTTGTCTGCGCGCCTCGACCAGGTTCCCACGTGAAAGTGCGCTCTCACTGTCCTCTTGCACTCATCTGACCGTTGGGCATCACAGCAGTCAGAACCAGAGCTGAGACGGACACATACAGACACTGACAGCTGGGCCCAGGTCTGTAGACGCAGCGCGCACAGCACCTCACAGGGACTCTCCCTGGTTCCCATGCTCGCAGTCCACTTGGTGACCTCATGAGTTTGTTTACCCGGGTCTGAAGGACTAATTACATGGTATGCCATATTGTGGTAGAGCATAATCAAAAATGAGTCTATAAAAGTCTATTTTTCAAACATGATTTGCTCTTGAAATTATCCCACATTTCAAACACAAACTCCCCAAACACCCCAAACATTGTCCTAAAAAATGTCTTTGAAAGCTTTCATCAGCGTCATCTTTACTTGAGTTGTTACAATATTAGCATTTTAAACTTTTAGAATAAAAAGAAGTTACTTGATGCCGCTCTAGATACCATGGCAAAAAGAAAAAAATGTCTGAAGAACACAAAATAAGATTCTAATAACAACCTGCACAAAGTGCTGATACAAAAAAAGTCACTGATCTAGGATTGCAACTACTATTTTCATTGCTGATTAATTTGTCGATCATTTTCTCGATTGATCAATTAGTTGTTTGGTTTATAAAATGTCAGAAAACGGTGAAAAAGGTTGACCAGTGTGACAAGGTTGAGCCCAAGGTGACATCCTCAATGTCTACAACCCAACAATATTCAGTTCACTGCCATAGAGGACTAAAGAAACCAGAGTATATTCACAATTGCAAAGCTGAAATCAGAGAATTTGGTCTTTTTTTTTCCTCAAAAAAAAGAGACTCAAAATTATTAAGTGATTATCGAAATATTTGGTAGTTATTAGTTGACAACTAATTGATTTATCGACTAATTATTGCAGCTGTTGCTATGATGCAGGCCAAATTTCAGGCATTACAATAAAAACTGAAGTTAACTCATGTCTTGAATCAGCACTTAGATCTTACCTTAGATACTAAAATTAACGGTTATTGTATTGTTTTAAGCATGTGGTAAAGAAAAAGTATTGATACTTAGATATTTTAATAACATTTGTTTTAAGGACTAATTACACTGAATGCCATTTTGTGGCAAAAGTGTAATCAAAAATGAAAATAGGTCTATGCTTTTGAAATTGTCCCACATAAAACTACAGTAAAACTCCAAAAAATGTATTTGAAAGCTTTTATCTAGAAAATAGGAACGTTAATGATTAATCATTGATTGATTAAATGTCATTAAAAATTTAACTAACAGAAATATATTAATTGATAGTAGAGAAATGGCAGTAATTGTGCCTCTTCTGACACTGTATTGTCTGGCATAGCCATTTGTTGAATTAGGAAAATCACACTTAAACCTAAAATGAGAAAACAGGAGGAAGAAAAACAAGAAAAAAAAAAATGAAAATGAGCAGGAAAAAGTGTGTTTCGTATCTTATAAATTATTTAATCGGTTGTTAGTGTTTTCAACTATCATTCAAGGAAAATGCACAAAATTTGCAACCCCTCAAGAAAATGCATCATCTTTGCAGTTTATTTTAATTAGTCAAAGCTTGTACTGCTTTAACAAATTTCTTCAGGTGACACATTTTTTAAAATTTCAAACAGTCTCCCAGGTTGGTGTGATGTCATGCTATTGTTGTAGTGATGTCTGCCAATTTGTTAGATAAATCACAGTCATTGTATGCATATTATTGCTTTATCTACTGGAAAATGTCAAACTCGGTTGACTTCATTCTCTCCAAATATCAAACTAATACACTGATACGCATAATTAGAGGTCATGGGCTGGCAATTAAAACAGTATCCCTTGTTCTCACTGGGCTCATCACAAATGTATGATAATTTAATAATTTTGCCACTGGTGTCATATATGGATGATTGATTAGAGATGGAGAGAAAGGGGAGAGGGAGATGGGTGGAGGCGAGTCGAAAGCAGGAAGAGTGGGAGGGAAGGTGGGAGGGAAGTGAAGGGGGGAACGAGGGATGAATTAGTGACGGGACGGAGGGAGTGGGAAGAAAGGAGAAAGGAGAGGGGGAGGGAAAAAGAGGGAGCGCATTCCTGGGTGATTCAGCAGGGCAGACCAGCGCGAGGGAGTGGATGGACAGAGGGTGGGATGGATGGATGGAGGGGAGAGGAGGAGGAGGGGTGACAGGGCTCCCCCTCTAGCAAGTGCGGCGACAGGGACAGATGGCGTCCCTCGGCGGACAGAGTGAGTCCCAGTTTTCACCTGCGGCCCCATGGGAAAAATCCGCCTTCCTCACACATGCAGCCATACAAGAGGCCCTGGAATGCTTGTGCAACACTACAGCAAGATGAAGGATGTACTCCGAAGAGGGGGGCTGGAGGGAGGGATGGATGGAGACGGGAGAAGCGGGTCAAGGGAACGGCGATATGTAGAGGATAGTCTGAGAAAACTTTAAGGGAGGAAATACGCAGAGTGGGAAAAGGCATGGAGGATTAGAAGATTGTGGAAAGTAGAAACTGAAGGAAGATATAAAAGGAGGCAGTAAAAAAATCAATAAGCACCATGTTTGAAGAAAGGAAAGCAGCAGGGAAGCCTTCACACTGTGAAAACTATTTGACAGATACTTTCCGACAGACAGCGCAACACCCATTCAGATGCCTCTCGTCCTCTCTCCCCCTTTCTCTCCCTTTTCCTTCCCTCCCTCCTCGGCCGTCATCTCCTTTCTCCCCGCCTTGTTTTCTTTCCCCTTCTTGCCCCATCTCTCCCTCTCCTCTCACTCCCTGACTGTTGGGTGATACAGATGGTGCTTTTGAGGACTGTGAATGGGGTCAGGCCGGGTCGGGAGGGGAGGGGGGTTGCAAGGGAGGACCAGACAATAATGTAACGATTCGGCCGGCCCCCCGGACCAGCAGGGCCGTGGAGGAGAGTGAAAGTAAACAATGGTCCGTCGCTGAGGGGGTCAGTGGGAGTGGAGAGGGAAGAGGGGAGAAAGGGGTGTGCAGGGGGGGGGGTCAGTCTCCCAGGGTCTTGACGCAGGCCACTGACGGGAGGGGGGGCAGAAATGCGTGTGTGTGTGGGTGTGCGTGCACACAGGTTGGCTGCTGAGGGGCCAAAGAGGTCACAAGGTAGCAGCACTCCAGTGTTGGCATGTGGTCTGTATTTGCAAGTCTGTGTTTTGGAAACTCATTACTGCACCAATCCTTCAGCCTACTGCTTTTGTTGTCTCTAAGTCCTGCATCAACATGTAGCCTATTCTGTTATTATTCAAAGCTGACAACCCATCCTTTTGTACAAATTATAGAACGATTTGTTTTTTTTACAATTTCAAGAATTAGGATATGTTCAGGACAACCTGTCCCTGCCTGAATCCGCAGTGTTGTTTTTTTCTCTCCTGCAACTAACAAATAAATGAAAAGATGGTCGATAATGACTCTTGGCACTGACTAATGGTTAAGTCGACTATTGGGAGCAGCCCTAGTTTCTTGAAAAGCCTTCTACTTCTACGGCCCTGGTCCAGTTAGTTGACACAACACTTACCGCTATGACAACTGGAATCCAATCAGCTCATCTTACAGCCACATACAGTGTGTTCTTCCACAAGGTTCCATCCCAGGTCCTATTTCATTTCTTATATACATCAGTAATTTGCATCCCTTATCAAAAGAAGTGCCTATATTATCTTCAAGTCTAAAATAGAACCCTCTCAGATCATTTTCATCCTGAACTTGAACATGGTCCTATGTTAAAGGAGAAATCTGTAATATATTTATTGTAATAAATCATAAAATGATGATATGTCATCAGAAATCAAGGAAACTTGTAAGCTGAAATACTTGTTACCCTGACAACGATGCTTCAACTGCAGTGTCCTCTTTGAAATGTCTACTCTGGGTGTGAATAACTGTTTTATTTTGCCCATCTCATGTTAATTTGAGTTAAAATGAACATCAAATCAAATGTTAACTGAATGAGTGAGTGTCTGTTTATGAGTCGTAAGAAATCATTAATAATCTTTTAGAAGGAGTAGATGTTTTTAACACTTTCATTGAGTGATGAAATGTTGGTAGACAGTAAGACAGGCAGTCACTGAATTCCAACTCCAGAGTGTTTATTTTCAGGACAGTGGGCTTTTGTTTTCAGGATACTGGCCTTAACTTTAACTCAGCAGATAACTGACAGTTATAAACAGCTGATCAACCTACAGTGGACGACTCAGTGTTGCTTGTTATTTTCAAATGTTAATGTTGCGCTAGTGTTGCACTCCTGCAATCTTCTCTGCCTGATCTTTCCTTGGGTCTGGAGAGGAGGGGACAGGGGGAAAACAACTTGCTTCAACCAAAGATTGTATATTAAATAGGATTTCAGCCTATTTAATATGCTGTTTATGGCTCCAACTCACCATTTGGACTGCAGGACTCATTTGTAATACACAGTTGTCACATGTTGCTTCTTTAACAAATTTTCCTTCCATGCATTGTCGCCACAACTGAATTATGACACATGAGTTGATGAAAAGCTTCTCCCCATGTAAAACCTGGAAATTTAAGATTAAGTTTTCCTGCAACCAAAAACATTCTGTGATGAAATTGATTTTTTTTTTTTTTTTTGATAAAATGCACTTGTAGGAAATCAAAGAGTTGTCTGTCCTTAAAAAACGTGAATAGCTTCACTGAAGGAGTTGGGTGTAGGGTATTGTAGCCTTGCTCAAGGGCAGTAGTTGACAACACTTGTCAAATATTGCCCTTGAACATGGCTGCAAGGATAGTAGTTGTCAATAGTTTATTTAAGTGTCCTTTTAACATATTTTCAGCACATGCATTGTTCAAATGTTCAAACTGCAAATGTTTTGAGAGTTTTTGGGCGTGTATTTAGCATAACTCTGTTGTTGACATGGACATATTTAACTTGCAATATTTAAATATAAAAATGTGGCAAGACAAGTAAGTTGTTTTACCAGCAGGAGACTGAACATTTTGTTATTGTTAGAGACAGGATGGATATCTGGTTCCAGTGCAATAAACTGCACCTTAATGTCCCTGATATACTGATTGTTTGATTTTAAACTTGTGAATTAATTATTCACTGATAATAATTTTCTCTAGATCTTGGGGCCACTAAAAAGACCTTGCTTACACCAGGGCTTCATACTAGATCATAGATAATTGAATCAGAATCAGTTATATTGCCAAGTAGGTTTTCATGCAAGGATTTTTTCTGTGGTATGTTGGTGCATAGCAACAAACATAGTGCAAGAAAATATAATTTAAGATGAAAGCAAGTACAGGAGATTAAATAAATAAACAAACAAACAAACAAACAAATAAATAAATTGACAATAACATGAACAACAAAACATATAATAAAAAATAGAAATAATATGTACAATATGACTGTTACTTCATTTATTGCAGGAGCTGTGTAAGTTTATGCAGGAATGTGCAAAATATTGGTTAGGGAATTCACAAAGTTCACAATATTATCTTAAAGAATATTTGCAGTATGTTTAAACCCCACCTTTTAAGAAATTCCAAGAAATTTCAACTCTCTACCTTTTCAGTTTCAGATCATTGTTCTACAGGCTGTTGTGGACTGTATAGGTTACCATCTGTGCACTGGCAGCATGTGCAGGAGTACAAATGAAGGGGATAGTGGAGTGTGACAGTTGACACATGGCTAAGCAGGGCCTAAAGATGCCCCATTGATCTAATTGACTGCAGAGGCAGGAATCAATGCCAGTGATCAGCAGGCCCCCGAAGTCCAATAATTTGTACAATGACTTAACTTCTCCAGCTAACCAGATGTTGGTCAGTTTATTCCTTACTGCAGGCACTGGTTTGACCTCAGTTTAGCTGCTTGTGAATGAAACATCAAGTCAACACCTTTTTTCATGAGTTGATTTTATTTATCAAGAGAATAAATTGTGATACAAAGCAAAATTCCCTTATATAAACACTAAAATGTGTTTCTGTTGTTTGTGTGATTCTAAGCTGAAAGGCAAACCATAAACTTAATCATGAAACCCGAGGAAAACAATTCTACATAAACACAGTCTTCTTTGATTAAAGGGATGCTCGATACCAATTTTTTAAATCTAATACAGCAACCTTAAATATCTTCTGATACCAACAACAATCTCTTACCTGTCACACACATATACAAACACACATAAACATGTAGTCTTCTTATACCAACTTAAAACACACTTAAACATGTGGCCTGTCTAGCTTACTCCCATGTCTTTCCCCACACTTTCCATCTGTGTCCTTTGATTGACAGCTGCTGAGAAGTGTAAAGGGACCTTTAGCACAGTGATGAGAAGGCAGGCTGCCGGGGTCGAGTCCTCAGGCCCCGGGGGCTTGCCTCCTCCTCCACCTCTATTCCAGGCCGATGGGGCCCGTGCAGGGGCCGAAAGATGCTGATCTGAAACCTGCATTGTCTGTGAGGCCCTCACATGTCAAAGCTAAAAGTCAAATAGTGTTGTGACATGTTGTGGGAAGTGTAAGTGACAAACACACACACAGACAAATGTCTTCTGGCAAGGTGTGCAGAAATATACTCATGGTGCACCAACGTGTCAGTGTGGCACATTTGCATGAGACACATGAGTAGAGAGACATTCACACTCAGATAAACACACACACGTGCACACACACACACACACACACACACACACACACACACACACACACACACACACACACACACACACACACTACAGACCACTCTATTACTGCCACTCTAAATCTGTCCCTCAGCTCAAACAGAGCTGTCTGCAGTGAGAGACAAGAATTTTAAGGGATGATTTCTAGAGAATACACTGACTAGTTTGATCTAGCCATACTTGACATGACACAATACACTGCGTCTTTAAAGGACCAGTGTGTAGGATTTAATGGCATCCAGCGGTGAGTTTGCAGATTGCAAACACCTCATCTCACTCCCCCTCTCTACCCTGTAAGACAAACTGAAGCAAAACATGAAAGGCCAGATCTAGAGCCAGTGTTTAGTTTGTCATATCTGGGCTACTGTAGAAACATGACAGTGCAACATGGCAGCCTTGGTGAAAGAGGACCTGCACCTTCTGTAGATATAAACAACTCATTCTAAGGTATCAAAAATCCAAAGGTTCTTGTTTTCAGGGGATTATACAGTAATGAAAACATACTTATGAATATTATACTCCATTTCTACCATATTCTGCCAATATATCCCCATAAATCTTATACACTGAATATTTAAGTGATCCTTGTATGATGAAAATGAAAATTTATGTTTAGGGTCAGGGTTAGAGAAAGAAGTAGGATATGTTCAATGTTACTGGCTATTGATCAGATATAAGGCCTCAAAGGAATCTATATAAGTTGATTCAATGTCCTCACATGCACAGTGCAATCACAAAGTATCTTCAGCAGAATATGCTTGTTTTCATGTCTTTGCTTTGCCTCGTGTTTTGTCTGCCAGCCTGTGTCTCTCATAGTAGTAGATTCGTGGTCTGATGCAGACTAAGGTCACATTCAAACAGAATCAGGCATTGTGGTGAAAACTCCAGTCATCTCATTCATTTTGAATGGGGATGGTGTGATTAGGCTGCGGTGATGGGGGCTGCATGGGACACTGAAAAAACACAGCAGTGTGAGATGGAAAAGTTGAAGCAGAGTCAACTTGCGGAGAGACGCACCCTGATGTCACCACTGTGGTGGCCATTCACGGGTTGGTGATCAGACTGCTCCACAGTCAGCCTGAAATATCTCTGACACTGGGCACTATCCAGGCAGAGTTCACTGACCAAATAATGATAACTTCCCAGTTGTGTCTTTGCTTCATTTATTTTGTGTACCCAGCTTCTGCAGTTAATCGCAGCAATGCTTGATTGTGTCTGAATTTGGCCTAACACACGTAAACAAACACATCCACTGTAATGTAAGATGACTGTGGGTTTACTTGCTGGTAATGCAGTGATTGTAAAGACGGAGTATTTATAAATAGACTGGTTCTAACTGCACCTGAAAATGTAGTCAAGAGCTATAACATGCAACAATATAACATGATGTTTAATTTCACTGTTGTTGAACTTTTACAGTTGCATTGATAATAGCAGGTAGCCTACATTAACAAACCAAAAACAACTTTAAATCATCAACAACATAACAATTTTGACTCATTAGTTTTTGCATTAATTGCAGTCCTAAGTATGTGAAAGAACACATCCAGCCTGCCTGAACAGTAGTTATCTCTATACAATTCAGCTGCAGCACAATTAAACATTTCTTTTTAAACTTGACATCTATTACTTTCCTTTTGTGAATCTTGATATGGCTATAGAAAGTAGTATTATTCCCTAAGAGGTGTAATCTTGTATCAGCAGGGCCCAGATATGTGCATGAATATTGCAGGAGGGTGGTTGCATTGCAGCTGAGGCAGCAGTACAGGATCTGTGCACACCCAGTTAATCTCAGGAGGAAATAACAAGGGGACTTTCCACCACCTGATGAGACAACTGGATAAAAGTCATTACGTCACCTGCTTCTGGATGCATACAAGTCAGATGGATCAGGTCACCCCAGTCATGGATGAAGATCTGAGGAGGCGAGCATAAACAGTGACTAGCTGTGGCAGAGTGGTAAACAACACTTGCATTCTTATGTATAACACACTTTATCTTTAAACACAAAAACAGTGTTGTTCACTAGCATGCAGTCGGTGACAAAATTATAATAATTTCCTTACTAAAACAACAATAAATATTAGTAAAATATGTCAGCTAAAATACTTTGGTGATAAAGCTGTCAAAATCAACTTAAAAAAGATGCTCCTCCTTACCAAAATATCAAAATTGAAATTCATAACCTGTCTTTTTAAATTTAGAATTAATTCTAGACTTACCAGTAAAAATGACCTTATTCTGTAGACTCTTGAAACGATGAATGACCAACATTTTGACCTTTTAAGCAACTTCAAACATAATAGCTTTTGAACACTGAAAATACATACTCTGAGCAAAAGTGCACACACTAAAAATGTCCTTCACTGTCGAATGTCCCACATGTTGGTGAATAGAGGGCCATTGGCAAAATCATGTGGCATTGTGTTTAGAGAGACTAGGACTAGGACTCCTCTCCATCAAAGACAGGTGTGGATATTTCTTTTGCGTGTGCTTTAACTGGTTGCTTTTCCCAATTAACAATGGCTGATGGGAAAAAAAAGAAAAGCTCTCTCTTGTTTTGTGGCAAAATTAGTTCTGCTGTAGTACAAAGCAGAGAGCAAAGCTTCTATTTGAGTTAATGTTCACACCCTGTGAAAACAAAAACTGTTTTATTGCACCCATATATAACTTCTAAGCGTCTTTATCCAGAGCTTCAAAACCTGTCCTGCTCATTATCTCCGCCAGGCCTAACTGGCATATCTATTTTTCAGAGGGTTCCATTGATCTCTCACCTCTCACCAGATATCTGAATGAATCTACTGTTTACAGACATGCACACTGTACTGTACGCCCCATGAAGTTTTGGGCAAAAACATGTTTTTTGCAAGTGTGTTCTTCTCACCTGTTCTAAAAATGATGTATTTGAATAGCCCTACATACTGGGGTCCTAAAACAGTATTGGAATTACATGATATAAACTGATAGAATATGGCTTGACTGGAAAGCTGAGATTCCTGTGGATTTAATAAGCCTAATTGCGTTCATGTGTGATGATATTAGTCCCCAGAGTAGTCATTTCATTGAAGTAAGACCATTTTTTAAAACCTGAACATGATACAGGTCACCTGTTGGAATTAAGTTCAGTTCAGTTCTAATCAGCTCTTTGCCAAAATATGAACCCTCTGAATAGCCACTACTTCCAATGGGACATGCTCACTTACAATACCATTACACTATTCTGTGCATCTTAAAGAAAGCTTACACTACACACTACACACAAACTATTCAAAATTTCAATTTCTGCTGGATGCATCTTGCAGTCGTGGTGGCATTGCAGTAGGTGCTTCATCATATTTTGCTTGCACTCTTCTACTTCACACTTGGAGCGTTTTTCAACATTCAGTAACGGAGTGAACAACACAAAACATCTTAAAGAAACCATCTTACCGTGACCATGACCACAATCTTTCCTAAACCTTCAGAGGGTTTGTCCTTTCATGAAGTTTGAGACAGATTAAAAAGAAAAGAATTCTCTTTGTCAATGCGGCAGTGGCTGAGATATTTCTTTAGCCACTAGCACCCAAGTCAAGCTCCAAAAATGCTTGCATCTTACACATCGCACAATGCAATGTTATTAGTACTTGTAGTGTTGGCAGATTAAAGTCAAATTATTTTGTTTATCTGTCTTATTTTATAACTGTTTAAAAGTGTTACCATTGCAAGGTGCATTGAAAAAACATTGTTCTGTCTTCTTTTTTGTTTAGTCTTTTCCTTTGCTGGCACAGCAATTTCACTTTTGCATTGTTCATAACTTGCAAAGATCGAATTACAGATAGTACCCCAAATGTAGCATAATGTAGTCAAACACTGTAAGACTTTGCATTTTGACTTCTCTCCTCTGCAGGATGCATGAAAGGACCACACACAATATCAGGAAACATTTGTACTCTTTCTGTTTTCCTCCTTCAGACCAGATGGTGAGACTTGTTTCATTGTGTTCAAAACAAATGTATGACAGTTTAGTCACTTTATTTATTAATGTGCTGTTTGTAAAAGACAATGACAATATTACTCGTCTTATTCACGGATTCATGACATATGAAGACTGATCAGTCTAGCCAACTGCTGTTGTCTTGTGGTGCAGACAGTGTTATGTATGTGAATGTGTTCTCTGCACCTACGGGGCAAAGGATAGGAGAGTGTCAGTCTAGATTCATCCACAACATGGAGGAAAATTAGTCATGAGTTTAAGAACAAGTAGAGTTTTTCAAATTGGATTAGAGTGATAGATGACAAGCACATGCCGCAGCAATAATGAAACCAGTAAAATGTGTAAGTCACCATGTGAATTATGATGGGTCTTTTCAATGACGACACTCGCATTTGCTGATATGAACTACAAGTTTAGTGCTGCACAAGAGGGAGAAGTTTGAAGGGCAAGTGAAGGGCACCTAAACTCCGAGTACACTGTTTTATGAGCTAAGTGGAAAACCAGATAGAGAGATGGGTAATGAAACAATGCAGGTGCACTTTCTTAACTGGAGCAATAACACCAGGAAGAATGCAATACACACTGGTGGGAGATGTGGGATTTCCTGAAGCCTTTTTGAGAAGAAATCTCTTACGATGGATGCCATCTCTAGCTACAAAGCGTCAAAGGCTCACAGTACAGCAGAGAAAGTGTTTGGCATTCTTTCTTCCAGATGCCAGGCCAGTCAAATGAAACCTGAGAGGGCTGACTCACTGGCTTCGGCAGCCTGCATCCCCTGTAACTGTCTCACAACAAGCATTGGCTGAAGAAGGCAGAGGAAGCATGAAGAACATCATGGAGTATCCCAACAGTGCTTGCCAGTGGATCTTTGATTCAAGGGGAAATCTTTGTAGTCATGCTATATCAGATGCAGGACAGTTGGCCAAGGAGGACAGGACATAATTGCATCTACAATCACATTTCTAACCCCAAACAAACTAATATTTTGCAAAATTTTTAAGTTATTTTTTTGGCCATTTGTGCCTTTATTTATAGTGACAGCTGAAGAGGAGACAGGAAACAGGGCAGAGAGAGGGGGATGACACGCAGCAAAGGGCCGAAGGCGGGAGTCGAACCAGCGGCCGCTGCAGAGGACTACAGCCTCCATACATGGGTCGGACGCTCTACCCACTGAGCTAAACGTCCGCCCCAATTTTTTGCAAAATTGAAGAGTAAAAATGATTTTTTCGGCATGGGCTTATGTGCTGGACTATTTAGTTCCTTCTCTATTTTTAGACTTTCCCTCTTGCTAAAAAATATAAATGGCTAGTATGAATTTGTGTTGTCTTGTTGGCACGTGAGCTGGACGTACTTGTATGCATGACACAATAATAAAACAATTATTCCATTAATTCATTTACTTTTTTTTTTTTTTAACAACTAGCATCTTATCATTAATTTGTTTTTTTATGCAAAGCACCAGTGTGGACACTATTGTTTTCTTGGTATTTCTTTCTGTCATAGCACTCCTCAGTCACACACGTGAAACAATGTGTGTAAACCCTGTAATGCATTGAGTGAGAGATGCTTGCAAACACACTTTTGAAATATATTTGTATTATTTAACTGCTGTGTTGAGGATGGACGGAACTTGACAAACATCTAAACATGTTGTCTGTTAGGGAAGCATGAGTTCATGGTTCCTGTGGTGATCAAACAGCTCTACATCTTTGTCTTAGTCAAAACTTATATTCAACATGTGGAGGGAAAAAAGGAGAACCAAGGTGCTTTACAGTATAGCCGTATATCCTCAGTCAAGTTTTTCATCCCCAGGTTGAATCACTGTGCTTTTATATCGCTGTGATTGGCAGCCACAAGAGCCTTATGAACGCCCGGCTCTGTCAAAAGGATATGCATTTCACAACCTGGTCTTTGTGCGGCTTTGCCCGGCAACAAGGCTGAGATGGAATCACACAGGGGGAAAACTCCGTGGACCGATCCTACTCATCCTTCACCTCACCACTACACCACAGAGAGAGTGACAGCAGTTATGTGCATGTGTGTGCATATGTGATGGTAGATTTTGTGCGTATTTTAAACCAAATGTGTGTGTGTTTCTACGGAACGTGATGGGGGGATTGGTTTTTATAACAAGAGAATGTGCGTGCGTTAGATGTGGTCGATGTGGAGGAGATGTGAGAAGGTGGAGGTGCGGATGAAGGACACGTGTGGGAGAAAGAGGGAAGCGACAGTGAGAGGGAAAGTTGGTAGGGGTTTATAATGGGGCACAGCAGACGCCCAGCCCTGGCCCTAATTGATCTCTGGGTAATGCAGAGGGCCCAGCCTCGGGGGCCACTGGAGGGGTCATTAGGATGCAAATATAACAGTGTGTTCCTCCTGCACATGCTAGACAGACACATCGACGAAAGAGGGAGTGATAGAAAGAGTCTGCCTCTTTCTGTCATTCACCTTCTGATCTTTTTTGTCCCCCTTATTGTCTATTACTGTATAATATAACGTAATGTAATATAATGTAAGCTTTTGTGTTGTTCTTGGCCACATCAAGAGATTCTTGCTCGCACCGAACCAAGGAGATATATTTCATTAAGATAAAATAGACGATAATTCACAGGTGGTGGGGTCCAAGCACAATGGGAATTGTAGATGTGGCATTGCAAGGGGATATTCTAATGCCAATATGCAGCCATGGTCTTGTTGCATTTTGACTTTGCAAATTTTTTGAGATGTTGGTCATAGAGTTGTAAATATTTGATTGCATAGGCTCCATGCCTTAAAATTAAT
Organism: Lutjanus campechanus; assembly: GCA_027495735.1. Classification (NCBI taxonomy): domain Eukaryota; kingdom Metazoa; phylum Chordata; class Actinopteri; order Lutjaniformes; family Lutjanidae; genus Lutjanus; species Lutjanus campechanus. Next base: position 1,307 of record JAJHUR010111294.1, on the reverse strand, counting down.
TGGCAGGAAACAGGTCATGTGTACCAAAATCTCATGTAATCCTGATTCACTGGTGGTCATCGATAATGCATGCCAACTCATGATTAAGGATGGTGTCGTTATTTTGTCATATTGGGAGTGAAATGAAAAGGAATAGCATGCAGGTGATGGAGAATTGTAATATACTGTAAATATTGATATGTTCAGACTTTCCAAATGTGACACCAAACTTTTTTTTTGAATACACTGATATCTACTTTTAAACATACATGATTTCATTTAAATAAACAAGTAGGGGTGACCAGGAAGTGTTGTAACACCAGGGGGACATTCAATCTGAAAATTGTGTGCACGGTTTTGCTACGGTTTCAGGATTGAACGAGATGCTTCCTCAACGCTGTGCACAGAGGTGCGCAATGGATTTTGAGATCCTCTCGTTTAGTGGGTCAGAGCCAATCAGAGCAGCATTTATTTAAATAGCACCGTATTAAAAAGGCAGTAAATTGCAGTGTGCGTGTGTACACAACAGGGTGTTCAATGCAGCACCATTTCTGTTTAAATTAATGTTTTGCTACATTCTGTCAGGGCTGAACACAGCCCAGCTTGTGGCACGTCTCTGTGAGCAACATTGTGGATTTTATGACCAAAAAAAGTATTTTTAGGTAAGAAAATAGTTTTTTTTTCATTATTTTTGCCTAGCTGCTGTACTGTACATACATTGATTTGACTCATATAATCTAAAATAGCAGTTTCTCTATTTTAATTTCATCCTTTATGCCACCTTAAAGCCCACATTCTAGCAGTTAGTGATGCAATGGCTGCTTGGGGTGGGGATAGTTTATTAAAATGAGGAGAATTTATGCATTGTGTGCATGGAACACTTTGCAAAGTCAAGGCAAAAAGACGTGTGGGTCAAGTGTGTACATTGTCAGTTCTGGCCTCCTCAAAGCTTCCATCCCAGGAGCCACATCTCTGTGAGTGATTGAACCCTTATTTGACACAAACACATTGAGAAGTACGTCCACGCATACGCAGTGTTGCAAGCTAGTGTTACAACTAGCAAGTGTTACAACTCACCCCAGTAGGTAGGTTGTAACAACAGAACTCTTTGTATTTGATAGTAACTCGCATAGTCTGTGATTGTGTAGTACACACCCTAGTGAGTTATATTTGCAGTGGACAAATACGGGTACCATGTATTGAAGCCTGAGAGATCTCACATGAACAACCACTGAGTTACTGATGCTCAAAGAGGAAGTGTTACTGCCGTCACTGGTCTCCCCTATTGGCACTTGATTTTTTGAATAAATATGTACAATTTTGAATCT
>JAJHUR010111293.1:0-11407 GCA_027495735.1 Lutjanus campechanus | reverse complement strand
AAAATAAAGGAAGAAGCTGCATGGACCAGTAAAGAAACATAACAAACATCAGTTATGAAGTTTAGACAGAGCTCTGCACCACCATCACCACAACACTAAATGAGAGAATATATTGGGGTAAAAAATGGTGTTCATCCGTTCAAGAGTTCCAGAAATCTGTGCCAAGGTGCACTCAAGCTGTTTTGGAGGCTCATGTTGGCACACATGACACAAGGCACTTTATATAGTTTCTTCCTCTAATTTGTCACACTATGGCAAAGCAAAAGTCAGACAGGAAATAATAAAATCGATGCTCAATTCAATAAACTCTGTTCCACTGTTCCATTCAATAACTCATTTTGTTAGTTTCAAATTACATTTTGCCTGGATGTATTTATTTTGATGTCTGGTATTTGTAAAACAATAAGACAACAGACTTGTGAAGTGACAGGAGCAGCAGGTTTTTCTCCATTCTGTCTTCCCATTTCAATTTTTTTTTTCTTTAAGTGTTAGCCTCAATGTTTTTTCACATGGAAACACAGGAGTCTCTCAGGTCAAAGAAACAATATGGGTTCATATTATCACCACCAGCTTAATTTGTACTATGGTTAACTCCTGAAAGTCAAAGATCTGAATCATTAGTCTGAGTCTTAAGTCAAACAGTGTTGTTTGTTTGTTTTTTCAGGAAGTGCGCAGAGTACTTCTGGGAATATTTCAGACCCCAGAAGTAGATGCAGAGTGAGCACTCTCTTTCTCCGGGGCAAAATCATTTCACTAAGCCAAGTCCACCTGTCTGCTTGAGGAAGGTGTCTGTGACTGGTACAGGCAGCTGTGGACCTGAACTACTGAATTTGAAGACCTAAATATACCCCCATAATGGACAGGAAGCAGTGGCCACAGTGGTATAGTGAGAGAGACCAATAACTCTTTTCCATACACATGAGCTCGCCTGACTTGACTTGGTTTGACTCAGCCCGTCAGGCCAGCACAGCAATGGTTTGCCTTTCCATGAAAACAATGCTACCTGCTTGAAGGTACGTCTTTTAACTGAAGACGAGCTGAATGAAACTCAAATATGAAATGTTAAAATAATGCAGACACCTGAAAGTACGAACAGTGACACAGGAGATAAACTAAATTGCAAAGCATAGAGATTCAGTTAGAAGGTACAAAAATACTGAGAGCTGAACTTTTAAAAACGTTGTTGTCTCTGCTCTCCTGCACACACATGAGCTCAATATCACGACACATGCCTGTTTGAGGGGGAGAAAGGAAGCTCATCAGAAGTTTGGTGTGGACATCACCGCAGCCTGCTTGGAGGCAGGTCGGGCCTCACCCTGGAGTAGGTCCGTCCCGAGTGCGACTGCGCAGCTCGACACAATAAAAGTGGTGATGGAAATGCAAATCAGAGTGGCATGGTTCAACTCGGCACAACCAAAAGTGCCAGTGGAAAAGCCCCACAAGGCATCTGCTTGGATGAAGAGAGGTTTTACCCAGTAAGGCTCTGAGACAACATTACCTTCTGCCTTCTAATATAATATAGCCTGTGGCTGTTTTTTGATATCTGTTGTCAGCAAAAAATACTATATACAATACAATAATAAAAATTCTGATCAGTCACTGGTGTAGTTAGTACACATTAGTTTGGAGGGCATTCATTAGGGATTATAATCCAGGCTTTAACTTGGCTTGTTGACAATACTACACGACCGTCTCTGTCACCCTAAAGGACCTGTCAAACTCTGTTAAAAATCTGGCAGTTCAATTAAGCATTGCGTAGTAGTCTATATGAAAAAAGGAACAAATAGTGGAATATTCGTAATGAACAGCCAAATCCGATACAACTGACAACATTTTGAGTGGGGTATAACTGTAATTTCTACTTTCCAGTCTGCAGCATGGTTCTGATAGTCATCCACACAGCTTCATACTCCATCTGGAGCATTTCAAATTAGCTTTTGTTGACTCGGTCAGATTTTGTTGATTTATTTTACAATAAAGACTGCATAAGGTGTTTTATTTTGAAGATTGGCCGTATTTTCTATGCCATTCCCGTGTCTGACTCCTTGACTTCCCATCAAAAAATAGACATGGGCACATATTCTCTGTGGAACAGAGCAGAGAGCCACTTCTGGAAAGCATTTCTGGAGGAGTCACATGTATTGTCTATAGGATTGCTGTGCTCAGCTCCAGCAGCTGCATCACAGCCATACTCAGTTCAGCTAGTGACAAGTCTCGTTTTGTTCATTATTTTAGGATGTCTAACATGTCTAAATATTACAATACCCATATGCATCGCCCGCCATTGCAATGAAGGAGAACTTGTTAAATTTGTGAACAAATCACAGCCCCATAGTTGCTGAATTAATCCAAAATGGACATAGAATCCAAAAGTAAATTGATTTCAGTTGCAGATTTCTCAACAGACATAGTCACTTAAGTGCAAATGTAAGAGGATGATCAAAGCCTGCTAACATGCACAGTCTTTCTTTCTTTGGTAGGAGATGGGATGTTTCTTGCTGAAATGCATTGTGGGAGTTGTTGTTATTTTCTTTCTTGAAGTTTTATGTGCTCAGATATTCAACTAGATATTAGCAGACACAATTGTTTATGAAAAGTTTGATGATGTGCAGCGCTTCAACTGTGAGTCATGTAACACTATCTACAGGAAAAATTATTTTTATGACTTTTATCTCCAGAGCCACGGCTGCCCGCAATCACTCTGCCTACTACTTGCAACCCTATTGTGCCTCCCTCAACCAGCCCTTATTGCACAAGGCATTTCACTCTCAAGACAGATGTTCCTGCCCTTTAAGTAACCCACAGCACACAACAAGAGCAGGAATTGTCATTTCGGAGGGAGATTTTGTCGACAGCAACACCAGGGATCTAATTTTCTAACCAGTCAGCCAGAGAAACCAAAAAGTCAGCCAGAGACATTCCCCTCAGGGATTGGGGATTCAGTGTCTCACTCAAGGAACCGGCAGCAGCTTGAGCTCAGGCCCTTTGATTAAACAACAGTTTCTCACTGCTCCTGCTGCCACCCTGCTGCTCCTTTGAAAGGTACATAGAGATCCTGTAAAAACTGCATTAAGGGTAAAGCAACCAAAATCGAGACAACATGGACAAACACGTGCATGCCGTCTTGTAATGTGTTAAAATAGAAATGTAGAAGTGTGAATTAAATCAGTCTGAAGGCGCATCAGCCTGCCTCTCCAGAAACTGGCATCACGCTTGGCCAGACCACATGGCAGATGCGATGTCAGAGGATACTAACTGGCTCCTGCCAACAGTGCCCATTATCTGCTGGGCGTGCATGCAGGGCACAAGGTTAAACTAACAGCCTTGCTTGTCCCAGATCAAGCCTTGCTGACTAAACACACCAACATGCACACACACAAACAGGCGCAAAGGGCTGACACGGCAGTATAGCACACTGTTTATGTACATGCAGATGCAGAAAGCTTGATTTTGATGAATTCCAGCGTGTTGAGGGGTTGTGTTGGTGACAATCTGCATCAGAATCAAGCCAGAGAAGCATGCAAATGTTATGCATGTATGCTCCAGACCTGTGTGTGCGTGAGAGATGGAGAAAGAAAGACGGAGGGAGTTGCTGCTTGCATGTAAACAACTCTATTAGCAAGCTGTCCTTGGATGATCGAGAGAGCCGTGGCCTCCGTGGGATGTCTTTCTCCAGTGTTCTGCTGAACCACCGTCCTCTTTTCTTTTGCTCCTCATTCAGGCAGCACAAGATGGCACGTAATGGAATACTTAACAGACTGTGAGAGCCTTTATTGTTTTCCCTGTCACCTCTCATGCATCCACAACCAGTCAGTGCGCAGTGCAGACAAGACTTCTAGCAGTGATAAAGTGTTGCTAGCCTTCTGTTCAGATGTCCATTTGACATTTTGCATTTCTCCCACCGTTATTTTAATATTCAGTGCCCACCTCATAATCCCATTACTGTCAAAGGCCTGCTTTGTGTCCCTCAGTGTCTCATGTTCTCATTTTTCTCTTTGACAATGAGCAGGCAGTGAAATGAGACTCATTCTGGGCTCAGGAGGGACGGGTGAAGATGAAGAGGGGTGGGGGAGACAAGAGGAGGGGCAGAGCAGCGCGGCGGACAAAAGAAGAAAGAGGAATGGGGCAGAGCAGCAGGGAGAGCCAGAAGAAAAGAGAACTGTACACACTTATAAATAAAGGCGTTAACTAGAACCACGAAGGGTTCTTCAGCTTGTTCCCATTGGAGAACTCTTTTTGGTTTCTGGTAGAACCTTTTATGAATGTTCCACTTGGAACCCTTTCAGAGAGTTCTACCCAGAACCCAACATAAAGGGTTATACCGAGAACCATTTGTGAAAGGTTTCACCCAGAACTGCCAATGAGAGAACCCTCAATCTAGAACATTTCCGCATTCTGGGTGCAAACAAGAACCCAACAAGGGGGTTCTACCGAGAACCCTTTAATAATACAAGGCTGTTATCTAAAACCCACCTAGGAGGTTCTACTGAGAACCCTTTTATATTATGGTACAAAGCACCCTCGACAAAAGAGCTCTTCAAGGATTTCAACAATCCTTCAAGAAAAGATTCTTCAGAAGCAAACGGTTCTGGGTAGAACCTCAGCCCTTTAGTATGAACCCTTTTGGAACCCTGATTTCTAAGAGTGTGAGATGGGGGTTTGAAAGGAAGTGAGAGGAAATTAGAAGCTAGTAGAAGGCTGAGAAATATAAAATGGATTTTAGAGGAAAATAGATGAATAAGAGGAGAGGGGAGCAGGCAGACAGCAGAGGTTCAGGTGTTTCTCGTCATGGAAAGGGATAAATATGTGCCTGCGCTCATTCATTATCTACTTTTCCCTTTCTGTGAAGCCACTCGTTTCTCTTCAGCCAATTGCGACGGTTTATAGAGCCTCTTTTGTGCCACCACTACACAGTGCTCAAAGCATATTGTCGGCTCCGAGCTTCACCTTCAGGTGCTCCGCAGTCTTATTAGTTCACATAAGACCTCCTCTAATCTCTCACTCCCCTGCAGCTTGCACATGTTCAGCACCACTTCATCATCATCCAAAAGAGTCCACAGAAAAAAAAAAGCTAATAGTGTTGGATATCTCCTCTTCTCATCAGTGTAACTGTGATGGGGCACGGAACACAGCAATACAAACGTTTAACCTTGGAGCTGTCTGTGTTAACATATTGCACCATTAGCTCCTCACACTGCAGTACAATAAAAGGAAGATGGCTTGGTGTGTGCGTTCATGTGTATGTTTACACATGTGGTTACCTGCAGTTTTTAACGCCACATACAGTGGTGGACTGCCTGAGGGATCAGGGCAAAATAAAATTAAAAAGGTTGTATGTGGTGGGGCACTAGTGTGCTGAAAGTTGTGATGCATTCCCTGACAAACATTCACACTCCCTGGTTAAGATTAAAATAGTTTTAATATGTGGAAATCCAAAAATATTTGGTTCCGAGTGCTTCCTGGACTCAAAATGAGTTTTTTTTTTAGGTGCTGTTTAGATAGGGACATGTGTACACAAAAACTCTAAGGCACTGATTTTTAAAACCATTAAAATGCCTTTATTGTCCCAGCATGGTCAAGTCTGTTGTCTGTTATGTGTACGCCCTTACAACTAAAACCTCAATTCTGCGTCCAGATGGAACATCACCATAAAAGGGCCTTTTGTTCCATTTGATCTGTTTGAGTCCCTGATGAAGGCTTGATGCCAACATGTGTCAGAATTTGTTTGTTTTAAGGTCTAAAGAGAGTGCCCTGGAGTTTTTTGTGATTTTTAGTTTTATTATATGACTTTAAGTACAAAAACTACTACACCTCGAAGGTAAAACACACAGAGAACAATTAAATAGGCCTATTTACCATTCAAAGGCATGTGGAGACCAACTAATTCTCTAGCATGCAGAGCAGCCTATATGGTGCTGCATAAGGTTTTCTTTATTAGAAGAGTACAGATAAGGCTCTTCCATTGTCAAACCATACTGTGCTGATTTCCATTACCACTTTTAACTTGAGCTGGAAAATGCTTTCAGAGGCAGTTAACCTGAGGAGTGACAGTTAAAATCTGTAGTTCCAGAAACAAAATTGCTGAATCCAGTCCCGATTGGCAGGACATATTAATCAACTTTAAGCGGTTTTGATGCATTTGTGCAGCTGCATTGTTACTGTGCATGTGACACCTGTAGTTACTGTTGAACAGCGATTGCAGCTTAATCCAACAGGTCACAAAATTGTGTTTTTCTTAACTTAAGAAGTCAGGCAATAATACTTTTTTCATCATTCTGTGAGCAACTGTGATCTGTTTTTATGTTGCACATGCAGTGAAATGAGTTGGTTTCCTGGTTGGAAAAATTTTGTGCAACCTGTCACCTACAGTTCTCCAACACTGTGGCTGCTCCTGACTGTTTCATTCCTCCCTGCAATATTTCAAACTGATCTGCTGTCAAAAAATCCTGAAAACGATTGTTGTCTTGTTTTGTAGGCAGTATTTGATGAATGATCAGAGCCAGTGTCAAGCTCACTGAAAAAGAACATTGCAGTTACTGTGAGTACTTGAAAATAAAAGTTAAGTCGTGCTTAGCTAATTAAATGCTTTTAATGCGAAGCTGCAGCAGTAGGAAATGTTTGATTTGTGTTGGCAGTAGCTTAATACAGCATTTTTTCTGTGAATTTCGCCAGTCCAAAATACTGCAAATTTATAAATATTACTTTGCATTCATCACTGGCCATTCTCTGGGCCAGATGGGAAGCTTTGGCGGGCTGGATGTGGCCCGCATGCTGCCAGTTGACTAACCCTGCCCTAAAGGTAACCTTATCATGTTTAGGCATCCATGAGGGCACTCACCCCAACACACCCCTGAGTCCACCAGGACCTTCATACCTGAATGTAAATGCTTCATGCTGCTATCAGCTTGTTTGCAGCAGAACACATCTTTTACAGAGGAAATCTCTTACGAACACACAAGCTGCAACTGTGTTATCTTTTGCATTGCCTCTGAGACACTGCCTATTACCGTACATCCAACCAACATAAACAGACCCCGTCCATGCACACACAGATGTTCAGATGCACAGCCTAAGGTAGAGGCAGGGAAACAGACAGAAGCATGCTCTCATGAGAAACGAGCTATGTTATCTCTGTTATCTTCCTTCCCAGCTGGGCCCAGTGAGACACAATAATGTTGTCGCGACGATCGATGCATTTCCACAATTCACAGAGCTGATGGAGTGGGTGTCAAACTCTGTAACTTACTTTTTGCATCCCGCTCCCCAGTGCACGCACACACAAACACAAACACCCTCCCCACACATTTCCCAGAGGTATTCAATCAAAAGCCATTATCTGAGTTATGAGGAAGGTCAAAAACATCAAAGGTCAAAGCTGCTTGTGGATGTGTGGGGAGGAAACTTTATTATGTCATTATGCTGCTTGGCAGCTTTTATTTGCAGTGATGAAGCTTGTGTTGTGTCACAAAGCGTATCACTCTCAGGGGAAAAGAGGGATGGCTTAAGACCTTAAAGTATGTCTTGCATACCAATACCCATGCTTATGCTGTACTCTAAAAGATTCTGAAACTATTTTAATTACCAATTGATCTTTCAAACAAATTTCATGTAAGTTCTGCAACTATGAAGTTTGATGATGCAAGTTAGAAATCATGTTCATGAACGAGGTGATGTATTTAATATTTATTCATGATGCATTCAGTCAAGGTCACCGACTTCCTTCCTCACTCTCTGACGTATCCAACATATCCTGTGTTTTCCCAGATGTTATAACAGCTAGTGCCTGGTAGAAAACATACTGTTACCTTGATTAAAGTCTGGATCTCTGTGGTTTTGACCATTGCTGGAAACATTTAGGATAATATGAGTACATGACACAACAAAATATGTCATTTACATTAGATTGAGCTTTTCAGACATTTTATTCCTTAAATGTTACATATCATACCTTTAGGTCATTTTAAGAGCAAAAATACCAAACATTCTCAAATGTCAGCTTTTTAGCTGTCTAGATTTGCTGCTTCTCTTTGTCTTATATGAAAATAAACTGAATATCTTTGGGTTTTTGTTATTTGGCAAAAATGTGCTACTTGAAGACATTACATTGAGATCTAGGAAAATACTTTCTGGCATTTTATAAACTGAATGAATAATCGAGAAAATAATCAAAAGATTAATTGATATTGAAAACAATCATTATTTACAGCCCTATGTCTGTGCTCTTTATGTATTCATGAAATTCTGGAAGGGCTGAGCATTAATTCTGTATTAATATGTATTGTATTGTTGTGATAATATGGTCATATTGCTTTTCACTGTACATCAAAATTAACAAGATGAGTTGTGGAAAAGTTATTACAGTTTTGTTCAACTTTTTTTTTTGGCTGTCCTTCCTATTTTTAACCGTTGTATTGATCCCGTTAATTGAGATCTGGGAATGCCTCCACATCACTAAAAAATGAAGACACATGAGCAGTTTAGATGATCATACACTTCCAAGTAGTTTTAATTTATAGTCTGTGGCAGTCGATAGTGTTATTTAAAATGAAAAATAGTGAGATGATCACACAGGCTTTTTTTTTTCACTTGTGCTATACGCTCGTAAATGTGACTGAAAAGAAATTCGGTTCGAGTCTATTTTCTTCCATTTTACTCATAACTGCAGTGTTTGCGGCTCTCAGCGCTGCCAAAACACGGACCACCTACACTCATTACTGTGCCTGGACGCATCCTGTACAGTCAGTGACGGAGGACCGAAGCAGCTGCTGCTGCCCTGCTGATGTGCTTTTCTCTCTACACTGCCTCAGGAGGTATTGTGTTAGCCAAAGCTCTTTGTGAGCGAAAACAAGCAGAGGTGAGCCGTAAAATTAAATCAATTTCAATCATTTCATTTATATGAATGAATAAATTCATCGTCCCTCCAAAATAAATTTAAAAAACGATTTGTAAACAGAACTTCGAGGGATAAGGGATCAGGTGCTGGGCGTTGCAGGAGCAGGTGAAAATATGAAAATAAACCACCACACGCTGAGCTGACATTACCGTGACTTTATTTAGAGCAAACATGTTTCGCCTGTGGCTTCTTCAGGTTTCTTCAGGTTACATGTACTATACATCACATGACTAATTATCAGTCATTTCACTTCATTTTCAGACTTAAGACAATTTTATTATCCCAAGTGGAAAACTTAACTTACAATCAGGGCACAAGATAAAAAACAGCACTGAGAACAACAACAAATGTACAGACTATGAAAGCAGAGACACACAAGAAAAACAGAAATGTCTCCTGTACATATAATATATAGAACACAATGGAAACAATTTTTAAAAAAAAAAACAATCTGTAAATGGCAAATTACATGTGCAAATTTAGCACGGTTGTTGCACATGGGACAAGAGTTTTTAGTCCTGTTGCACTTGAACTGCGGTAATTTAAATCTATGGTCTATGCGAAATGTCACAAACTCATTACGGAGAAGGTGGTTTTTGCAGTTTTTTGCAGTTTCTGCAACATTTTTCAAAAAATTAAGCTCTGTCAAAAAAAAAAAAAATTTTTATACAAAATTTCACCATTTGACATAATATAAACTGACATCATTACACTGTGTAGTACAATGGTGTCAGTATGATATTAAAAGATAATGTACAGTGAGGAGGTCTGTGTTGAGGATCAGGGTTTATTTTGCAATAAGGACCTGTTCACTGTACAATGTCCCACTTATTATATGGTTATTTCCAAAAATCAATAAATAATCTGATAGCAAATATTAATTTTAAAATTATTTTATGGATTTGCAAATTACTTTATTGCTCCCCCAGAGTCTATAATCAGAACTGTATCCATATCAACAGATTGTTATACAGAAATAAAAGACTTTAAAATGCTGTATGTGACCAATCAGAATCAAGTATCTGTAATGCTGTATTGAGCTTGCTATGTTTTTTGAGAGGTGTAATTTTGTTATCCAAGTTATTGTCATTTTTTTAGATAAATGTTCACTTTTTGAAAAACCAGAACAAACAAACAAACAAAAATATTGTGCGTGGTACTTAATTTTGATATTTTACCTACAAAAGACCTTTTACAATACCATGTATAAAGACTTACAGCAGATGACATTTATGATCCAAAGAAAAAACAAATAATTCCTGCAAAATGCATATTGTGCATGGTTGGATATGGTTAAAACAGTAGAATATGGGGTGGATGTTTAGCTCAGTGGGTAGAGCACCCGCCCAATGTATGGAGGCTATCAGTCCTCTGCAGTGGCCGCTGGTTCGACTCCCGCCTTCGGCCCTTTACTGCGTCATCCCCTCTCTCTTCACCCCCTTTCCTGTCTACTCTTCAGCTATACTATCAAATAAAGGCATAAAAGCCCGAAAATATAACTTTAAAAAAAAAAAAACAGTAGAATATAAATACAACATAAATATGGGTTTTTGCCTACATATAATAGACAATAGGCAGTAATAGGCAAAACATATACTACTTTGTTATAGGCTGATGATGAGCAGTCTCAGCCATGTTGCTTTGCCCTAAATACAAGAATAGGTGGTGTTTACCAGCAGCGGTACATGTCTGACTGTTTGTCTTCCTCTCCAGACTGTTTCCTGTGTGATTTTACCTTTTACAACCTCAGCAAAGACAAACATGGTCTTGTAATGAAAAAGAGAAAAACCTCAGGGACTCTCTGTGACAGGTGTTGTCAGGTTTGGTTTACAGGTTTCACTGTGCATGCGTGTGTCTGTGGGTGTGTGCATGTTGTTTTATACCATCAACATGTGTCTGTGTTTGTATATGAGTGTGGGCGGCTGTGTGCTTTGGATCCTAACAGAATGGTGGAGAACCAAGGGACTGTGCTGGTTCCTGCTCTTTATGAGTTTCATGATTAAAGGCCTGTGGCAGTGAAGACTCTTTTAATCTCTGTCTCTGTCTGTTTGGCTCTCCACAGTTTTCTCTAGAGCTTCCTCTCTCCCTCGTCCAACACGAGCCTGGACAAAAGCCTCTTTCAACCAGCCGAACTCGGGATTCTGCTCCATCCCAAAAGACCGTGTCTTTTCAATTGCCATTTACAAGGCAAACACTACTATATGAGAAATAAAATACTATGAAATAGTAAAATGATGTTTTTATAGGATAATATCAGGACTTAACTGGTGAAGAAAGAGTGAAGCATGGGGAGATATCTCAGAGCAGAGAGGGGGGAGAAATAAATTGAATCAAGGCCAGGCACATGTGTAGTTAAAGAACGATATCTTCCACTTACGTAATTGAATTTCCCAGAAACTCTCAATCCCAAGTGGAGTATAAAAGAGAATCCTGTGATTAAGTCAAAGTTGACTGTGGAAGAATGGAAAATAAATTCTGCAATTAGCAAGCGCATTAGATTTAATTTGAATGGTG
>JAJHUR010111286.1:0-17416 GCA_027495735.1 Lutjanus campechanus | reverse complement strand
AAAAAATAAATTCCGGCCCGTGAACTCACCCGTGCACAGCCCTGTACCGAACCGAACGTCGCGTACCGAAACGGTTCAATACAAATACATGTATTGTTACACCCCTAATATCCACGGTCTCAAGTACAAAACATCCCTTGACTAGATGGTTCAGCCAAAATTCATTTTATAATCTTCATCTCATATGAACTTCTGTTTTTATAGGAGATTGACGGACAGGCACTGCTGCTGCTGAACCTCCCAACGGTGCAAGAGTGTATGGACCTGAAGCTGGGACCGGCCATCAAGCTGTGCCACCACATTGAGAGGGTCAAGCTGGCATTTTATCAACAGTTTGCCACGTAGCTGATGGGGAATGAACATGGACATGACTACACCCTGTTCCGTGTATTAATCCTGTGAAAAAAAACACTGTATTTTACCCATTCAGACTTTTCTAACACTGGACATTGTTTAGAATCCTGCATATACCACATCGTGTCGGACGAGCATGGACATGAGATGGATGAAAGCAGCATTTTCAAATCATTGAAAAAAGGAACAAAGAAGAGCTACAGGGTCCAAAACAATTCAGATGCTCTTTAGGGAGGCACAGGAGAGACAGAAGAATTCAAGACAGTTTAATCTTTTTTTTTTTTTTTTTACGTTTTTAACTTTGTTTATGAGGAACAGTGATTGAGAGCCAGTTCTATAACTCCATTGGTCCGTTGTGTCCATTCATGATTTCCAGCCTGCGCTGCTGTCAGTAAGAGGGAACACCACTGAATCACAGCTTTTACTAGTCATAATGAATATTTGGTATCTGCTAGTAAACATTTGCTATCATCTGTGAGTCAAAAATGAGTCAAACATGCCTCCTAATTTAACACTGAAATCTAAATTTCACTGAAAAAATGTGCAACATTTTTGGTGTGGATGAGGGTACACACAGTATAGTGTATGACCACCCACTCACATTCAGGCACTTAAAAACAAACACGTTTTTCACAAAATCCATTTCACTCCAAAAGCTCCAAAAGGTATCCTGGAATACCAACAGATTGGGAGGCTTTGTCTCATTGTTTCTTGTTTTTAAGAGACTCACTTAAAAATTTCAGAGATCATTTGGCCAATTAAGCAAAGACAAAAGAAGTCGTTTGCACGCAGCCAAAACCTGAAAGCCAGGCAATATTAAAGTAGATACACTGATGATAATCCTAGTGAGCCATTACAACATTAGGAATTTGATTCTAGTGTTAACACCATATATCTGTACAATACTAACACCATTTGCAATTGCTTTCCCGTGGAATTAAGATACAATCTACTCAAAACAGAAGTGAAGGGGGCCCTCATCTCAAAATATCAGATCACTTTCTCATTCAAGCTTTTTCAGTATGCAAGAGCTGTTTACAGTGCAAGGATTCTGTAATGCAAGCACAAGCAAAACCATGTACTGTATGGTGGTATGCAAGTATGGCAGTGCATGTTTGTATATAGTGTATATAATCAAATATCTTCTAGTGCAACAGGGTGAAAGAAAAAAATCTATTGAGCAATTAACTTTCTGCATAAGCAATGTGTAAATGCCCTAAATACACAGTATATTTGCACAGAATAGGCCTAAACTTTCTCATATGGGTTGTATGGTTAAAACAAATTCAGCTGATGATTTGAGCCATTTCATATGATTGAATAGTCATCATTTTTAAAGGGAAAATTTGTCAGTTTTCATGTGAATATCCAGTCAGTGTTGATGGTGAATGTTATCAATTGAACCCATAAGTCTGTGCTATATTGACCAAGAAAACAGAGTTCTTTGGTTGTAAAATCTTCCTGCATCCAGTGATTTCAGGCTGTTTCAGTCTTCGAGTCTCTGCCTCTGGGTTTCCGGGGGGGGGCTGCTAGATGAATATTTTTGTCACCAAACACAATGTCTTGGCCAACAAAGTAATAGCTATAGGTTGAGGTGGTGATAGCATGGTATCATGGGTATGGGAGCCATAAGCTCACCCCAAATCTATCCTGGTACATGTAGGCACTGCTGCAAGGCTCTGTAAGCAGGAAAACTCTGTTTTCGTGATCAGTATTACACACTCTGAGGAACTTCTTCCTTCAATTGACTACTTTTACCAGCAACACTGATTGGGCATCCAAATTTTCCCTCTAACAATTAACTAAATGATAAATGGGCAGTTTTAGAGCAAGTAGATACTCTCAAAAAGCTTATGTAAAATCAGTTTTTCTTCTTTTTACCAGCTCTTGTATTGTGACTTACTGTAATGTGCTTCATTTTGTGTGAGCAAAACCTCTGTTTGTTTACTTATTTTGCTTGTAGTTTCTGCTGTACTCAAAGCAATGAAACAGCTTTTTATTTCATGTTTGAAGATTATAACTGATATTTAAAGAGAAGACTGCAATTAAAGACGAAAACAACAAATCATAGACAGCTCTTGTCATTTTTTAAACAATAACTTTATTCAAACTTGTATACAGCATGTCTGTGATCATAGCACAGACATGCCAGGGGACTAAAAGTTGTAAAACAAAGAATAAAAATAAGATTTAAATAATTATGTTGTAAAACTTTCAAAGATATGTTCTAACAGTGTTTTGTGAGCACAGTGATATGAAGAGAAAATCTATTGCTTGATATAGGCAGTCATCTCTTAAAAGTTTTATTTTTTGCTAATGAAATTGGATCTGTGGATATAAAATTTGGTCAAAATGATGAGCAAATGGGTGACCTGCTATTTCAGGTAGTAGTGTGTGTCCCATGTACTGAGGCTGTGGGTTCAACTGCAGCCCTTTGCTGCATGTCTTGTCCTCATTTCCTGTCAAATCGTCATCTGTTCTGAGTAAAGGCATAAAATGCCCCAAAATATATAAAAAAAAAGATAAGCAAAATAATCAGAACCATGATCAGATATTCCTGTCATATTCTGTGAATCCAAACAATATGTTTTCCAAATTAACATAAAGTGAAGCAAGATTTTTTAAATTCTTTATTACAAAATTTAAAGCATACAAATATCAAAACATGACCAACACATCAAAATGTAAAAACAGGACAACAGAAAAGGACAAATTAGAGACAACTTGTAACAAAGGTATTAAAAGAATTTAAAATTATTTTTTACAAATTCCTGTTTTTCAGTGCTTTGCTATTTTGTGGTCAATGTACAGTAATGTTTCAATTTAATTTCTATTTTGTGTTTGTGTTTGACATTAGTGAATATATTTCCGATATAAAAAAAGTTTACAGTAATTTGTCATTAAAAAAATTGTCCGTCTTTTTAAATGACAGCTGAACCAGTTGGTGTTTTAAAGAAATATTCAATATATAACCATAATAATTTAATATAAATAAATTACTATTTCATTATAGGAGAATACACTTTTCCTCAATGTGTCCGAATTGAAAGCACCTGGTTTACAAAAGATAAATAAAATGATAATCTTAAATGATACTTTTGAAGGGATTTTAGATGAGCAACGGCTTCGGGCGTTTGTCATACATTTCCCAGCATGCATTTCGCGGCTACGCAGGTCACATGACATTACGTCTGTCAACATGAGTGGGCACTGCTGGGCAGGGAAGCAGCTGGATATACGCGAGCCGTGACCTGCAATTATTTCATATTCATTTTTAAAATACAGACGAGCCGTTTGTACAGCCGTGAAAGTCATGAGTAGCCGGTGCATGCGCGGTTTTCAGCGTCTGAGAGAAAAATTCAAGTTTGCTAGCCTAGCGTTAGCTTAATGCAACTGAGTAGTTAGCTTGGGGCTAGCTAGGTAGGTAGCATCTCCGCCGCTGCATCTCCTTTTTTACTATGGTCGTTTGGCTGTCGGCAAAATATCACTTATTACCGGTTGACCTGCGCTGTACAGTACATTTAAAATAAGTTATAACGTTGGTTTTGTCCGTGTAGCTGCATGACACAGGTTTAGCCGGTGTGTGTGTTACTAATGTGAATGTTAGCTCGCAGCTTCTAGGTTTTCACTGCTGCACGCACCTTCTGAACGAAACCAGATATTGATTTTTAATTTTGCAGTTCTGTTTTTTAACGTGAGGAGACGAGTTGACTGTAGTTAGAGCTACGTAGCACGTTATTACAACTTCCAGTAACGTTTTTAAAGGGACGACTTTAGTTCTCTCACCCAAACAACTATGTCTGTGTGGATGCCTGAAGGAGAATGAGTGTTTGCTTGGAAAGGAGAGGATGCCACCATCTTTCACCGAAGACTGTCCAGCTTAACACATCGATTAGCTGACCAACAACAGCTGGAGAGGACCGGGAAGCACGCACAGTCTGTGTGAGAAGCCACTGCCGTCGACTTTATTAATTAGTCTGTCCCATGGATGCTGTTAGTGGGGTCAACATGCTGTCCCAGCTCGGAGACGTGGCGCTGGCAGGTCCAGGTGGAGCAGGGCTGCCAGCCGTGTCCTTTACCAACACGTCGGTGTCCTCCAGCTCGACGCCAGGTACTGATAACCGGGGCTGTGAGAATGGCGCCTTGATGGACTCGTTTGGGATTTTTCTGCAAGGACTGCTCGCTGTGGTGGCTTTCAGCACGCTGATGTGTGAGTATTGCCAGAGGTCTGCTGTGTGTGTGTCAGATATCTGACTCCAGCTGCTGATGAGACAGGGCAATTATCCAATAGGATCTCTCGGTTAATCACATGCGATATCGATCTCAGCTGGGGGGCTCATACTCGAGTCCATAACGGGGAAAGGCAAACAATAGTAAGATAGAAAGGCTTCACTTCAAGTTAATAGCGCGGCTGGTGACTTCTTCTCTTGCTGAAGTTGTTGGCTGTGGTCGTAATAAAAGCTGCACACCTCCTGGAACATGTTTGACCTTTCCTGTTGCATAACACCTGTCCTGTAAGTCATGAAAAATCCTAACAGGAAACTACTGTGGTTTTCACAAAAGGTTTGTAAAAAAAAAAAAAAAAAAAAAGAGTCACTGAAAGGGCAATAAGAACCTGCAGCTCTAATTCACTTGTGTAATACTGATTTGTAGACACAACGTGGTACTGGTGTATTTAGAAAAACTTTAGCTAAGTAAGGTTAGGTACACTATCTCAAAGGAGTACTACTTGGTATACCCTGGAACTTAGGACTGTATTAAAGAATCTGACGATATGATACACATCATGATACAGGGTTTACGATTCAGTATATTGCAGTACTCTAAGCAAGGTGATATATTGCTGTTTTTTTAAATCTAATTTTAGAAAAACTGCCAGAGTGAACAAAGAACAGACCGCCATATGTATAAAATCTGAGTTAAAAGTTTTTTTATGCAATCAGAACAGATAAGATAGTGTCATCATACAGTGTTTTTTAGAATCCATACAGTTTTGTAAAACATAATAACAGTGTATCAATATTTTCTTACAGCCCTACTGCAGTTGCTTCACAGTAATAATCATAATCATTATTCTGTACTGTCAGAAAGTGCCTTGTAGGAAGTAGTATGTGTGTATTTCAAACATGGTCCACACTGCACAAACTGATTTTTCACAAATGTCTCTATTAAGCTCATTCTTGTTTAATTTTTCCCTATGAATCATCTGCACAGGTTAGTTTCCATGTTTGGCTAAGGAGACTTTATGTTAGAGTTGAACAGTGGAACTTATATTTAGATAGACAGGGGAAACATTGGCACAGAAAGAAAAATAACACTTTGGGTTTAATCGTGGTTCCATTCAGTCAGGGTCTGGCACAGCACTGACAGCTGCATGACCTAATGAGAGCAGTCTCAGTTTTGTGTGTCCCAGCCTTGAAGCAGTGAGGAATGATCAGCATTTTGGTGCTGTTTTCTCTCGAGTCGAGGCAGAAGGAGTAGGCCTCCGTCTGTGTGCACATCACACCCAGCTGCATGCAGGGCGTGTTTAGTCTGAAGTCACACTTGTGCTCAGAGCAGAAAGTGAGGTCACAGCTTGCAGTATAGCCTGCCCACATGAAAACAGAAAAGTAGATGTTTGGCCAACACTACAGTATTTAGTGCAAGTGTTGACAAGTGAGATTGTTGGATGTGTTCTCTGTGAATTCAGGGGCTCGTGTAGAAGGTAATAGTAAAGCTGAAGTATCATAGCTTTTAACAGTGTAGGCCAATCGCAGTGGCCACATTCACAGACTTTGAGGTGCATTCCTGGTAAGTCTGTGAGGGCTGAGGACTGTCCCACTGTCAAATCAGTGAGTCTATCAGGGCTCTCTCATAGATCTTTCGAGCCCTTAATGCACAATTTCCGTAAGTTCAGAGAATTGCTCACAGTTCATAGTGCTGTTAATGTTAAACATGGAGAAATTCTGGAGCATTTAAAATGGTAAACAAACATGGTAGAAGCATCTACAACTGTACAAAAAAAGTTAAGTAAGTGTTCGTAATAGAGCTGCACAGTTAATCGCAATATTTTCAAGATTGCAATATAGTCAAGTGCAGTATTGAAATCACAGAACCAGAACCAAATCGCATTTTTAAAAAAAGGAAAAATATGCAAGAATACAACATTATAATTAAGTATTGTAGTGCTGCAGGGATGCCCTGGCCTAAAAATCTTGCTCTCCAGATGAAGAAAACATGTTTCATGTCACACCATCACGATATTAATAGTTTTAGTTGTTTTTGGGTTTTTTTTTTGTTGTTGTTGTTTTGTTTCTCAGTAAAAATGAAATTTGAATGCAAAAAGTATGATGTCCACTAACAGTATCACAGTTTCAGTCAGAATAATCACAATATAACTTTTTCACAATATCGTGCAGCCCTAGTATCTAAGTGTATGATACAGTTTTGAGAAAAACTAGTAAACTGATTATTATAAGAGTGTTTTATGTGCACAGTATTTCTGGACTGAAGCAAATAAATAAGGCAATTAAAATACTACATAAAATGAAGTAAAACCTCAAACAACAAAGATAAAGACATGTTGGCAATAAAATGTGCAAGAAGTAATGAAAGTTTTTTTTGATAAGTGTTTTAAACTGATGTGCCATAAAGTGCTGTCCCATTCCTGTTTACAGTATTCTGAGCCCTTGTAGCCTCTCATACTTAAACACTACCAGGTGACATCAGCTGAAGTCCATGAGCATTCAGGGCTTAAGGCTTTAGAGGGGACATTGGGATTGGACCTGATGTTAGAAAAGTAAATCACTGTTATCATAATGTGGTGAGGCTGCCCTCTCATGCAGTCTTGTGTCACTGGAATCAAAAGAAGAGGGTAGTGGGGGTGTCATGAAAACAAGTCACTATTGTGAAGAACAGCAGGAGCTTTATTTGTGTTGGACATGTCACTGCTTTCAGTGATGGCCCTTCTAGCATGAAGCCCCATGACTGACTCTTTGACATAAAGGGAATAATTAAAGCTCCAGTGTGTAAGATTTATGGGGATTTATGGGCAGAATATGGCAGAAATGGGACATAATTTTCAAAAGCATGTTTTCATTGGTGAATGATAACCACAAAATAGAATTTATGTTTTTGTTATCTTAGAATGAACCATTCATACCAACAGAGGGTGCAGGTCCTCTTCCTCAGAGGCTGCCATTTTGTTCTGCCATGTCTCTACAGTAGTCTAGCATGGACAAACCAAACACCAGTTCTAGATACAGCCTTTACTTTTTTGCAATTGTTGTGGTCACAGAATTGGCGCTACTACATGCTTAGAAGGGGAGGGTGAGTCAGCATGTTTGCAGTCTTTAAGTTCACTGCTAGATGCCACTAAATCTTGACTTTTAAAAAGCTAACTTAACTTAGACACCCCAGAGTGGCGGTCAGATTGACACATACAGTTGTTGTAATGCAACAATTAAATGCTCATCACAATTTTCCAAAGCCCAAGGTACATCTTTAAAGTGATACTCCACTTTACGTGATAACCCACTCAATATGTACTCACCCCTATGCCGATGTGATGATAAGTTAAGATCTTCAGTTCACAAAACAATCCTGGAGTTTCAGCAGAAAACAAGGTAGCAGCCTCATCCAGTACAATGGCAGTGAATGGTGACCACGGATAAAACGTTAAAAAAAGCACACAAAACAAACACAAAATGTCTCCATCCTGCTTGTGTGTGTGTGTGGGTGAGACTTCATATATATCTTAATGGACGCACATGCCGAAGTTTCGCGAGATCGACGCCATGTTTACATCCTGCCGGCTACATGCTACAGTTGACATTTCGTAAATGGCGTCTTTTGCGGTTAATTTTTAATGTCGCGGCTCACGGATACTTGGATTACTCCACACGAGCAGGATGGAGACATTTTGTGTTTGTTTTGTGTTCTATTTTTTAATGTTTTATCCGTGGCCAGCATTCACTGCCATTGTACTGGATGAGGCTGCTACCCTGTTTTCTGCTGAAACTCCAGGATTGTTTTGTGAACTGAAGATCTTCACTTATCATCACATCAGCATAGGGGTGAGTACATATTGAGTGGGTTATCATGAAAAGTGGAGTATCCTTTTAATTTCTGCTTCTTCTTCTTGTCCAGCCAAAAGTCCAAAATCCATTCATTTACTGACAAAAAATGCAGCAAAATATCAACACAATTGATACATTTGATTCTGAATAAACAGATGCACTCACTACTTTGTTCTTAACTTGGTTAGGCCAGTTGTATACTTTTGATTACCAAACACTGAAGAACTTCATGTCTGATCCACTTTTCCCTTTTGGTCACCTTGAAAGAAGCATTTCTTTGTGTCATGTCAACTTAGCAGTGAGCTGAAAAGAAGGGTAACTGATTAATAATTTTACAGCTGCATACATGTGGAATTAGCAGGTTTTAGGTCATGTTCTTGACCACTAGTTCTGCTTCCTCTGTGACCAACAGCATATTTCCTGTGCCCAGTTCTGATTGTTCAGCAACAAACTGTTTGATGTCTCACTTGCTGTGAGCCTACTTGTGTGATGGTTTAACTACTCAAAAACGGGATGTCAGCTCTCATTTCTGAAATCATAAATTATGTCAGTACAAGGCAAGACCTTCAGTTGGACTGAACAAATTACCTATAAAGCTATTAAAATGTTCATTGGACCTTTGACAGCTCACAGGCGGGTTGTAACTCGGTTAAATGAACACAAAGGAGATTCTGTTTGAGTGATTCTGTGTTTGTGTGAGTGATGTGTAGTAAAACTCCACTATCTTTGTGGCACACTCTTTCCTCCACAGTGAAACGCTTCAGGGAGCCAAAACATGAGAGGAGACCCTGGAGGATCTGGTAAGGCAGCTGAGCCAGCTTAAATACATTTCTCTGCAAAGGCATCAGATGAATCCCACCGGAATGCCTCAGAGGCATATCAACTGTCCTGTCTCTCTGCAGGTTCCTGGACACCTCAAAACAGGCCATCGGGATGTTATTTATCCACTTTGCTAATGTCTACTTGTCAGACCTCACAGAGGAGGATCCCTGCTCGCTGTGAGTCAATCCTCTTTTTGACTTTTCTCCACAGAGCTCCCTGTTTCTGCATGTTACAGATAAATTTCCAAGAAACTGTGATGAAATAAAGGAGAACTCTTAACTGCAGTTTTACATGACACTTTTCTGTCTCTCGCAGATACCTCATTAACTTCCTGTTGGATGCTTCTCTGGGCATGTTGCTGATCTATGCTGGGGTGAGAGCTGTCAGTGCTATTGTAGAATGGAGGCAGTGGGACTCTCTACGTTTTGGAGAATACGGTGAGGACCGTGTGTGTGTGAGTGGTGAAGTGGGAGCCCCAGCACATTCCTAAAATGTCTGTGATGCCCAATGGAGGGCAGTAGCTGCCCTCAGTACTGCATTGCTGCAGTGTCATGTCTTACATTGCCAGTGCCTTCTTTTGTCTTTAAAACAGTTTGTGTAACTGAAGCAGTGAAAGCTAACACTGATCCATGCTATATATCTGAATGCCTAAGCAGATTTTTGCATAGCAGTCTGTCTCTCTTTCCCTGTGTGTGTTTAGGAGAGCCTGTGCAGTGCACAGCGTGGTTGGGCCAGTGTATCCTCTACATCCTCATCATGGTGTTTGAGAAAGTCCTCATCATGCTGGTCCTCCTCATCCCCCAGTGGAAAAAGGTCAGGAAAAAAAGAGAAATTATTTGAAAAGATTACAGGTGAACATTGTGCCTGTTAATGTCATAATTATCAGTTCCAATTTAAGACAATTCTCAACATTTAGTGTTGCAGAGACTTGAGACTTTATAAACATGGTTTTTGACCAAATCAGGTGGATTAGTTGAGGGGAAAATAACATTTATTGCATGCACGCTCATTGAGATGAGAAGGAGGAGAAGTGGTAGGAGTAATGTGGAAAAACGGGACAGCACCTACAGTCAACAAAGACTGATTCACCTTTTCTGTTATATACATTTTGCTGCAGCAGCCCGCAGCTCAAAAATTGTTGCCACTGCTGCTTCAGACTTAAATGATATTTCACCAGTTCGCTATTACAGAACAGTGTGGAGTTATACCATCCACTGAACACAAACGAACGGCCATCCGCTTCCTTTCTACTTTTGGGGATCAGCAGCTGGAACAGTGACAGCGAGTCAATCACTCGCAAAGTCGCGACAGACAAATAAACAGCAGAACAGCGGAAGTACAGTATTTTGTCCTCAGGCAAAGTGGCAAACACTGCAGAGTTTAGTCAGACTCCGGGAGGAATCCCAATGGGCTGGTCGCTCTGTGGGCCACATGAGCAGCCCATTATGCAAAAACAAGAGCTAGAAAGATGTGTCATCAGCTCACTCTGATTATCCACCAGCCCATGTCATTCTCCTCAAGATCCTCAATATCAGTTCAACTATTAGTTGAGGTTTAGCTATTTCAGGTTTCTTTTGTTGAAACGTGCAAGTTTTCATAAAGTTGATACTTGTCAGTGTCAGCTAAAGTGAACCAAAAAGTGACATTGGAGTCACATTGGCATCCCTGGATACCAGAGAACATGCTTTCCCTATACAGCTGGACATTATTGGTGGTCTAGTTGGTAGTATTCGGCCATCTCACCGCTGGGCCCAGGTTCTGTTCCAGGTCAGGGAACACTTTTTATGAGTCTTAAAAATGCTGTGTTGCACAAAACGTAGGTTTAACAAGCCTCGTTGTTGACTTGAACAAATACTTTGAGTATATTTTGATGCTTGCTTCACACAGCAAACTGGTTTCATGTACACATACCTTTTGAAGTCAAAAGCCCTTTTTACACAGAAATCCCACAATGTCACCACAACGAAGGCTTTAAGCTGGCTTTGTGTATGAACCAAGCAGTGCTGGCATAAAGCCCCCCCCAGTGTGTACTTTTACACAACGAGCCAGCATCGTGGAATCAAAAGAGGTGTGACATAATACAACAGCACACCAGTCAGCAAGTGATTCTGCTCATCTGCTCTTTTCTAATCGCACACAGGGGTGATAACCTCATGTATTCATAATGGAAGCTCTTTATGTGTTCCTGGGTTAAGAAGATCACCTTGTGTGATGATCTGTAAAGAGGATTTCTCTCTTCCTGTCTGTCTCTGTGTTTGTGTCTGCTTAGTGCAGTGATTCCCAAACTTTTTCTGGCATGCCCCTCTTTTAGAAGCCAAAAACAAAAGTTTGCCCCCCCATCCCAGAATTTTTATAAACCATTAACAATAATTGGGGGATGGAACTGAATAAAAAAAGGATTCAAAAGTTGAATTATAGTGAAATAAGGTTAACATAATAGAATCAGCAAACTCTTCTTTGTTAATTTCCCCCACATAGATCATATTCATTCAACTTTGTTTCACTCCTTATTTCTCTCCTGGGGCCTCATTTATAAAACTGTGCGTGGGATTCACCTTAAAAGATGGCATACGGATGAAACACAGAAAGTGCTTACGCACAAAAATATTCAGATTTATAAAACAGGGCGTAGGCACGTTCTATGCCGGTTTTCCTTTATAAATCACAATCACAATTGACTGCAGGAGAACGATCGTGGTGAAAGCTGCAGAAAAGGCTAGAAAAGGACGTTTAGAAAACCAATGTTTTTGTTGCGGAGGTTGAGACAAGGAAAATATGTTATTTGGTGGACAAACTGTGGACATTACAGACGCCAAAAAGGCGTCAGAGTGGCAGCGTGTGGCGGAGAGAATACTGCTGCTTCACAAATACATCGCAGAGACTAATTAAAAAATAAGTAGTCCGACAGAAAAATATAAACCAGAAAGCGCAGATCCACAGGCCCTGAGTGTGTGTATTTGTGCCACGGGTAGCAGAAAAACACCTCGATCTTTTAATGAGAAACTGACAGAAAAACATGCCTGTATCAGTAAAAGGAATTTGTAGAATTGGAGACATACGATACTGATGAATTAGACAACCAGTTCTCTGCTGGAACCCATTCTTAATTCCTATCTCTATGAAGGACATTATCACACCAATTTTCATCCTTTATCAGTTTTCATCAAATGGTTTAAAGGCTAGTTTATGTTCATCACAGTCACAGGAATTGTTTGGTTCAGGTTCAGGTTGGTTCATTTATTTAGCACACATGAAATATCAATGGTGCAAGGAGGGAACGAAGCCCAATGGGCTTGTACAGGAGTTCCACCCCTTTTGCACTCTTTTCCTGATGAAGACACAAGAGCCACTGAAACATAAGTCTGTTTGAGGCTGCGCATAATCAGGTGGGCTAAAACTGTCACAATCCCTTAAACAAATTTGTTCAGCAAAATATCATGTATGCTAAACACTCCTTTAGGTTGTAGGTAAAATTTGCAGAACAGGTATACTCTTTCTTTTGGTAGCTTCTTGCAGGTTCCAAGTTGTGTGTGCTCCAGTGGACCATTCCTCTTCCATTTACAAAGATACAGACTGTTACAGCCCTCACTAATCTTATTACTTCTGCTTTCTAGTCTAAGGTCAGGTGTGCTGTCTGTGCTACTGTGTATGCTTATGTTTGTGTGTGTCATATGTGTGTCGCAGCTGGCCCTCCTCAACCCCATAGACAATCCTGAGCTGGAACTGGCCATCGTCATGCTCATCGTTCCGTTCTTCATCAATGTAAGTCTGCCGTTACTACGTGTTTTTCTTTGTACACTGATTTCACAGCTTCTGCAACACCAACACTACACAAGTCTAGTGAGATTCTGTCATTGGTTACCTAAATCATCCCTGTTTGTTCATACCATGACCATTGTCTTGTGTATGTGTGTGATTGTAAAAATAAGTCTTCCCAATTTTGGTGAATAATATTAAAATGACTTGTATTAATTCTGCATGGGAAAACATTATTCACCGCAGTATCTTCTGTGTTTCCTTTAGGCTCTCATGTTTTGGGTGGTAGATAATTTCCTTATGAAGAAGCACAGGACAAAAGCAAAGCTGGAGGAGAGAGAGGAGGACTCACGGGGGAACAGCAAGGTGCGCTACAGACGAGCACTGTCCCATGACGACTCCGAATCAGAGGTAATCTCACTGACTCACAAGCCAAACAGTGTCAGTTTTTTATTAACAGAGCTCACATAGCTGAAGTCAACCACTGAAGGAAACAGAGTGAATGCTCATCGTGACAGAAGTTGCACACAGCCCCTCTCTTTACCACAAAAGCCCTCCTCTGAGCTTCTGAAACGCTTTCTCAGTATGACATACTCTTTAGACTGTTCCTGGTCTCCTGTACTGATTGGCACCCTGGTATGGGCAAACTTATTAAGTACTAATTGAGCACACCCTGAGTCTGAAAAGGAATATGCCCTAGAGTTGTTATGATTTCCTAAATTGTGGTTCCCAGTTACTTTATAAGCTTGTAAAGCAGATGAGCCCAACGCAGAGCTCTGCTCCACACAGACCATTCATACACCCTCAACGCATGAAGTCATAACACCAGTCTGGTGTGTCTGTGAAGACTCTCAGTCATCCAGGTCATGGTATTCTTTATGAGTTGTTGAAGGCAATTGAGTTTCTTGAAGACGTTTCACCTCTCATCCAAGAGGCTTCTTCAGTTCTCTAAACTGCTGAACCGCAGATCAGAGTTTAAACGTCATCAAGAAACTCAAATAAGTCCAGCTGCCTACAACAGCTCCTAGCAAATACCAGTCTGGCATGTTTTCAAGAATGTTTACCAGGAAACCCTCCTCTAGGCCATTTAGGTAATTTCCCTCATTAATCTGTTTTTTTGTTAACCTGTATAAATGTTGCCCTGCCATCTTGATACATAATAACGTGTTCCCTGACCGGGAATCGAACCCGGGCCGCGGCGGTGAGAGCGCCGAATCCTAACCACTAGACCACCAGGGACAGCTATCAGTGTCAGAAAAGCATGTTCTCTGGAATTTATGGCCTTTAAACAGGATCCTGATTGAAGTTCTGCATACTGCCTCTAGTGGTGATAGTGGTGCACAGCAACACTAGTGTTCCTGTGAAACTCTGTGGTCTCTGACACCCTGTTTATACTTGGTACTAACATGCATCTTGGGTGATCTGATCACAAGTGGACAGCTCTAAGTACATGACCTCACACCTGGCATTACAGTGTATCTCCAGGTGCGTCTCAAGTGACAACTTTTGATTGGATCTCACTTCCCCACTTCATATGCAAATAAACACTCAGGCTGTTTTTGTCAGTTGAATATCCATTTGGCTATTCAGTTCAGAGATGACTATTAGTTCCTTTTTTATTTTTTTTGGTGCCACACTGAACTCCTCTGCCAGCCCACAATGAGCTTCATATTTTATTGTCAGCAGCCCAAGAAGAGAGAGATCTGTGGTGCACTGGGATTATATAACTGAACAATGAGCCGGACGATACACACTAACTTTCTCTTACTCTCTGCAAATCTAATGTTTTTGATGAAAAGTAGTAATGACAGAGTCAGAGAAAGTAAAACTGCGTGTCCAAGTTCATCGTGGAACGTAATGGAAGTGTTTTTTGTTTTTTTTTTACAAGAAAAGAAACGCCTTAATGTATTACAATAAATGCTGAATTTACAAGAAGGCAAGAATGATTAAAAAGTTACCATAGCCATTTCACTTCCCTGATCTTTACGCAAATAGCCCAACAGCTGTAGCCATTAATGTCTGGACGAGCAGACACATTCTTTTTTCCACAAATAAATAAATAAATTTATGTACAACAACTGATAAACTTACAAAAAGGCCCAAATAATTAAGAATTTATTGCAGACAGCACTTCACAAAGTTTATTAAGTTGCTCCTCACTCAACAACTTTCAAAACAGTGTGAACTCAGATGGGAGTCTGGGGTTACTAGTAGGCTGGGGCGATAAAACAATAGCAATAACTATCAGTGATAGACATCATCGATAGCAAATAGTTTAATTTAAATGCATTTAATGCAAACCCAAGTGCAAAACGACCACACCCCTGCCTATAGACAGCCTGTTATAGTCCTTGATAACGGCGCACGCTATGTGTGACACGCAAACACCCAATCATTTAACAGACAAGCGCCAAGTGTGCTCCCTCCCTGGCTTACAAACAGCCTATCATGTCCCTAGGTGCTGCAGTGACCCACAAACATCACCAACATCATTTCACAGGTGTGCTTTTTGGTAGCCCTGTCAACAAACAGCAGTTGCAGTTGAAAAAATAACAGGTCAGCTCACCGGTGTGGCAGTCTGACTTTTTGTTTTTTTTTTAAGTTGGACAACTTTCAGCAGGAGGCTCGTTCATATGGAGGGAGCTCAGAGTAGAACTGCTGGTCCTTTGCATGGAAAGGAGCAGGCTGAGGTGGAAGAGCAGGAATGCGTTGCGGAAGAGAGGAACATCATGCTTGGCCCATTGTCACCCAGACCCAACCGCCAGTAAATGGAAGAAAATGAATGGATGGATCAAGAACTAGCAGAACAACATTGTGTGTAAACTGTGGGAATAGCATCCCAACCAACACCGGTAATACAAGAAACCTCTTTTATAACCTCAGCTGCACAACATGTCATCAGTTGTGCTACATGATTGATAGTTATACTGATATGAAACTTCACTATCGTGAGAGACTTTTCAGCTATATCATCTAAAGGACATCAGTTAGGCAGTCCTTCAAAGTGGCCTAGAACCCATTGTGTACACGCTGCTGAAAGAGTGTGGTACATGTGACCCAGACCACCAAGTGCATCCTGGGTGCATTCTCACCTGCACTTGGAGTGGCACACTTGAGATTGGATCACCCAGTATATTTGTTAATATCAGGTCTGAACAGGGCCAAACACGCAAAAAGATGTTCCCTGACCGGGAATCGAACCCGGGCCGCGGCGGTGAGAGCGCCGAATCCTAACCACTAGACCACCAGGGACAGCTGTTAGGGCTGACAGGCATGTACTCTGGGATCTCTGGCCTTCAAACGGGACAGTGGTTGAAGTTCTGCATACTGCCTCTAGTGGTGGTAGAGTTTCACAGAACCACTTGTAGTGTTCCAGTGAAACTATGTGATCTCTGATACTGTGATATCACAGTTGTCAAAGCAGATCGTTGTTGTTACAGAGCGAGCGAGTCCAGCACCTACAAGGCTCTTGCAGAAATACTTTCCATTTGAATAAACAACAAAAGGCAAAGGTGGCAGGACACCATCATGCTGACTAAATTATACCTTTTATCATACAAACAGATTTCAATTTTGTCTTCTTTAGGGTCTGAATGTCTTATTCAGTCACATTTGTCAGTGCTGTGAAGGCATATACCCTGGAATCTCTGGCCTTTTAAGAGGACAGTGGTTAAAGTACCACAACCTGCCTGTGGTAGTGCATTTCTTTTGCCATTTTGGTACTGCTGAACCAAACTCCCTCCTAAAAACAGGTGTTTAATGGTAGGATCATATTTTTTCACAGTAAAAACTTTTGTTATGCCATTACGAAGACTCTGTTCTGGTTCACTTTGATTTACACAGCACAACTGGCACACGTCATTTACTCATGAACATCATATCAACACTTTGTTGATTTGGAGGCCCCAGTGAACAAAAGCAGTACTGTTTCCACCATAATTGTTAATAATAACATATAATACAGAAATAGCCAGTCTTCTCAAATAGGCTCGTTCACTCATATAGGTCATATAGAGGCATCTGTATTAACTTGAGACTGTTTCATAAGCCATTAAAAACTACTTTTGTAAAAACGTTTGCTGCAGAGACACTGACTGGCTACTTTAATACTGCTTGTTTTCATCTAAAGGGGGTCATGGTTCTTCTCAAGGCAGGGATGTAATGTATGGCTGCTTTCGCTATGCTTTCCATCCAACAATTAAACACTTGTGGAGCTTTTCCACCGACACTTTTGGCCATGCCAAATCAAATAGGGATGCACCGATCCACATTTTTTCACTTCCGATCCGATCCCGATATCTGAATTTGGATATCTGCCGATACCGATACTATTCCGATACTAGTGCTCTATTTGCTTTAATATTATTATTATCGTTATTGTTGATTTTATATGAGGCTGTAATAAACTCCTCTCTACAGGCAAGTAT
>JAJHUR010111284.1:0-11944 GCA_027495735.1 Lutjanus campechanus | reverse complement strand
AAACTAAACACAGAGCAGAAGTAACAGGGCCGGTGGAAGGTGACAGTGCCACAAAAATGGCCACAAAAAAAAAAAAAAAAGATTCATGACCTGTGGTTGAATTATTAATCTTTTAATCTCCGCTGCTGCAGCGGATAGACGCCTCCATTTTTGGCCACTGGAAAATTACAGTTCATACAGCCATGTTGTCATTCAGGCTGACAGAGAGGGGAAATGGAAGTGGCAGAGAATCAGCTGTAATTCAGTGGCATTTTAAGGCAAATTTAAGCGTATGGGGCACTTAATGACGTATTTGCACTGCACAGCTCAAGTTGTGGATAGTACCTGGTACAGTACTTGCTATTTTTTCTGGGATAATCTTGGTCGAGCTGAGTCGATACTAAAAAGTGGAGTGAAAACACTGCAGACCACTGACTGGTCAGAGAGAAATGTCACTAGGATTGTCACTCACACAACGCGGAGCAACCAGAGTTGCCTCGTCGTCCGTGCTCTGATGCAGGATTTCCCAAACACTACTGTTGTTTTTCAGCGGTCAATTTGTCTCGCTGCATTCAGCCTTTTCTAAAACAAAGTTTGTCTCCTTGCCAGGGCAGGCCCCCACAATTTGGCCTTATGCCACTCAAAAAAAAAAAAAAAAAAAAGATCTGCCCCGCAGCCACAGTGGCCTTGATGTCCCGCCTGTGCTGCTCCAGCTGATTTCACCGTTTTCTCCTCTGCCTCTTTCCAGTCAATACGGTTTTCAGACTGTGTCTTTTGTTGATTCTGATTGGGCAACATCAAGTGAGACGCTCTGCAAAGGCCCAGTAGAGGTTAGATCTCAAGCCTGGTATGAACCGCTGGAAAACCAGCCTGTTTAAGTGTGATGGAGACTCACAACAGAGAAAGGGAGCGTGCTAATAATGGACATAAATGTGATGATATAAGCTCTCTTTGACCATGAAGCCTATTGTTCACACTACAGACTACAGTCTCTGTTAACAGCGACAAACAGACAGACCCGCACTACAGACGCTCGTCTCCTCTCCCATCTCATCTGTATCGTGCTTCTGTTCATGCACATGTCTCTTTCATGGAACCTCATTTCTTCCGATTTTATGAAAAAAATAAGATCCTGTCAGTCATTATAATGAGAAAATCTTCTAAATAATGAATTAGAGTCACAAAATAATGAGAAACTATGAGATAATAACACAATATTTTGAGAGAGTATGTCTACTAACTCATTAGCTCTCCTGGCCATTCAAATTAATACTAAATAATTAAATACTGTGCACTATTTAGTATGACATCATTATACAGACTGACCTCTCCGCACCCCCAACTGTGACTGGCTGAATAAAAATAAAATAAGTCTAAAAATAAAATAATTCTTCTTTTTTTTTCCGTGGAATTGAAATTATTATATTTTTTGATGGCCTTGCTGCCCTGGCATTTGTTCTTTGTGCTCTCAAAAAAATCGACAACACCAAGGGCCAAGTGACTTTGCCCCTAAAATGATGAAATTCCAGAACAGCTCCGTGCTGTGACAAACAGACATCCCTCCCATATCCGCCACTATTCATGTTTTTATGTGAGTGGTAAAGATGATGCCATAGCAGTGTCACAATGATCAGCAAAGAATCCTTACCCCCAGTACTGTGCTTATAAAAACAGCTATGGGAATGAGATCCCATATTATATTAGAACAATAACCTCTGTTATACATTTTAAACAGATGTATTAACACTATCTGATGAAAGAACACTCTTCCAAACACTGACTTAACCAATAATATGTGAGCACTATATGTCCCAGTTTCTGTTTGTTTTCATGTTTTTGTTGACTGTCACTGTTTTGTTCTGTGATTTTATCTTTCATGTGCTGCAGAACAGGAACCTGCAGTAAACCAGTTTTAACTGAGTCAGGCCCGATTAATTGTAACTGATTTTACTGTATTATGCTACTTTTAATCTTTTCCTCTATAATAAATGGAATGAAATGAAATGAAATGAAATCCTTGTCTGCAGTGGAAAATGAAATCGAGAAAAGCACCTGGTAGTAAAAGTGATTCGAGTTTAGCAGAGCCAAGCTGTAACATGCAGTGGAAACTCAGCTATAGAGGAACACAACACTGGGCAGTGACTGTTATATCAAGTGCTGACATATAAATATACAGTATATGTCTCAAAAATATGGTACCCGGCTTTATATTGAGATTTCTGATTAAAATGTAGGTGTCTTTTCTCCATAAAACCTATTGTGATTCTTGGCAGACACGATGTGATAGCAAAACAAAGCAAGACACAATGGTCCATGATATGATGAATGTTATTTTTGGTTCCATTCTCTTGGAGGGAAACCAAAACGAGGCATCTCCAGTATTTACAGCAACGCAGCCTCCGAATTGAAAATTCAGACTATAAAAAAAAAAAAACTAACTAAAATCTGCGATGGACAAGTTTGTACATGTTTCACTTTTTGTCACCAAAGAACTCGCTGACAAACGCAAGATAATACTGTACAAGACGTGACGGGACAAAAATTGACTGCTCCTTTGTTGTTCCCGGGACTTGATATGTCTCCCCCTCGCTGATATCAATGGATGAGAGGAGGCAACACAGAAAAACACATATGGGTGCATAAAGAAGTGAAGAAGCGCAAACAAAAGATGCACAACATGCACAGAACTCTGGCAGCTCATCAAAGCACACACTGTGCATGTCGCTCTTATAAATTATGCTGAAGGTTCCATTGTTTGTTTTTGCCTTCTTCTTCTTCAGATCATAGAAAGATTTAAAGACGTGGTGGGCGGTGGGAGCTACAGGCTTTCATTTCCCTCTGCCTCCTCTACCTTCCCCATCTACACTCGTGTCATGGTCGTGTTTGGCTTTTGGAGCGCATCAAGTTTTATCTCTCCTCCTGGTATGCTACTTTGTGCAGTATTCCTTTAGCAACCAAGCAATGAAAACCACACACGTGTCAGTCAAAACACAAGCCATGCTCATGCCAACAGCTTGTGCTGAGTATTCTGGCATCCGTGCCACCAATCTGCAGTGATCTGACACAGGCTGTTCCTGCAGCCAAGGCGGCTTAATCTGCAAAGACGTCTTTGCAACAGAGGGAGTAATTTCACCGGCGTCATAGTGAACCGATGACCAAGTGAGTGAGTGAGTGAGGCGATGTGAAATGTTTGGACCAAAGAGTCTGAAGCACATTTTGCATTAAAGTATGATCTTTAAGACTTGTGCATGTTTACACTGATTAAAGGATTAAAGGTGCTTACCCCAAAATTTAATGCCAAAATGGCTGCTGTTAAAAACGTCAGTGGTTTTAAACTAATGCACCGAGAGATGCAGCAATGCGCCAGCAAAATTCATAACAGAGGACAAACAAAAATGCTGGCGAAAGCCAAATGCGTCAGTAGGCTACTTTTTGGCAGCCTTGCTAGCTTGTGTACTTGTACAGTAAGAAGCTCAACAGAGAAGAAGTGCATAACACAACTGCCCTTGAGAAAACCTTGGTATGGTGTGCTTTGTTTTGTAAGTAAACTATGTGAAAGTCTAAAAAACAATAATTCTGAGTGAATAGAATTACTGTAACTAGGCTAATGACTTGTAACATGTTAAACTTGCTTCTAAAGTAGCATGTGCATGTACTGGTCCTGACAAAACAATTTTAGTATTACAAAAAAATATCTCCGAAATTATTCAATGCGTGGATCTGTGCCAAGCAAAAGACTTCCACTGACTCTGCTAAGAATATCTGTCTGGAGACCAGATAAGATGCTATTTTAGTAAAATGGCAGCAAAAGTTGTTCTTGTTAATCAATTCCTATTGAAATGAATCCATTAAAAAAACACAAATAAATAAAGCTGCAGAGTCAATCCCACAGTCAGTGTGGTTGTAAGATAACAATAGCTCACACAGCAACTTGTGGTCGACCAGCAGTAAACAAGCTGGCAGATTAGCTTGCTAGTTGTAGTGTAGCTCTACTTCTACCTCTGCCTGCCTTGCGCCTTCTTTGAGAGTGTCCTGACTGCTGCAAGCAAGTGGAAAATACAAGTAAACAGAACAGTTTTCAATATTCCAAAACTAAATAAAAATGGCCTTTCAATAGTAGAAAATGCATTCAACACTTTTAAACAGGCCAAAAAGCAGCGACCTTGCCTGCAGCAGTTAGACGGTACAATACACAACTGAAAGGTACAAAAGATGGATAACTGCCTTTGGGGGTTATTTGGTGTGTCTGTGTGCGTTTTTGTGTCATGTATTGATGCTTTATTCCATTTTGTATGTAGGTGCATGGCTGTATTTGAAATTGTGTATGTATGAGCATGAATGTGTTGGTGCATGTGTGTGTTTACAGATACATGTATACCTTTTATATCTTTTCTTACACTTATACTTCTATTTTAAATGTAAATCCTGCTTTTATTCAGGTGTTAACTGTGAGCATGAATATAAATAAAGTTAAATCAACTTAATAGGCCTCAAGGATACAATGATATTGGTGGGAGACACTGAACGTAACTGTATTTATTTACAAGAAAACACCACGGGGAACCTTTGACAATCTCCGCCATTATTCTGCATGTTTAATGAAGACTGCACTACTGTGACAGCGACTACATTAGTGAAACAAAAAGGCAATTCTACGTCCTGAGTTTACAGGTGGTGTGATGTATTACTTTCATTAAAACTGGAGAAATTGCACAGCATCACATCCTTGTTTGCTGACCACAAAGCACCTTCGCCTGACTCGAGAAAAGCAAAAGTGCCTTGCTCAAGGGCACGATTAGAGCAATCACGGAGAGTAATGGACCGGAAATCCAACTTTCAGAGATTCCCGTTTGATCTCAGACTTTGAACAGGTCACTTCACAGGCTCGCCGACCTTCAGGCTGCCGCGGCCTTTTTTTTATTAATGTGCTCAGTTATTATGAGACATCGCTTCAGTCATCTACCAAACCTGGGTCACTTTTGACAACTACTTGTTGGATGTGTCTGCTCAAAGTGAGCCCACCCATGATAGCGCTGGCTGCAACGGTCCCAAAATCAATTTGCGGCGGGACTACGTGCCCTCCCCGAGCCTTCTGCTATTCACCACGTGTCACGCCTTGTCCCTTCCCTCATCCTTCAAAGGCTGCGTATAATTGTTCCACCGGTGGCAGGCTTTAATTATTCACATGATGCCAAGGCTCAGGCGGTGGCAGCTATCACCTCATCCATCACCAAGAACTATGGCTCCGCCAATCCACAAATGCACTGTCTACCAGTCGCGTTGTGTGTGGCGATGTGTGTGCGTGTGCGCCATATATGATAAACATCTCGGAAGCAAACTGCTGATGCTGGTGTTCATTATTTTCAGATGGGTTTGAGATGAACAGAGGGATGGAGGGCGATCCTCTGCTTGGCATTACACTGCTTTATAGCCCACTTTGTGTTTCAGAGGAGAGGGCTGGGGAATTATATCTTATGCAGCTTCTGTGGGGAATACAAAAAGGCAGCCTGTGTCGCTCCCCATCTTTTTGTTAATCTCCTGTCTCTTTCTCTCTCTTTCACTCTCCATCTCCCTGTTCATGCTCACTCTCCCTCCTCCTCCTCCTCCTCCCGTCCTCTAAATCTCTCCATCCCCGCGCTGTAATTTGTGCATCCTAAAATGCCGTAGACATTAACCGCAATCGGCCGACATTCATCCAGCAATGCTATCTCCTGAAGTTAGCATTTTTCACTGTCAAAACAATGTCAATTCAGCAGTGGGGAAATGTACGCAGCTTGAGTAACCGTTCTGCTTCATTAAAAGTTGATGATAAGCAATAGCTATTGGAGCGTCATCTGCAAGATTGTTAAAGCCCCTCAAACAAACACAAACACAGTTGTCAAGTTGTTAGCAGTGTCCCTGTGTAAGCAAGGAACCATATTGGGGTTTTTGGCCTTCTGGTTTCCTCTTTTAAAGCTGATATAAAATAGAAAGCATCTTTTTAATCCTTTTAGATCACATCCTCAGTCACATTGTACAACTATATAACAATATGTGCCAAAAATGCAAAAAAAAGAAAAAAAATCTTCATATTCTTGCACTGAAAAAAAAGAAAATGGTGAGAAAATAAACAACTGCCTTGACTAGATTTTTGAGTTTTGAATCAAACTCAAACTCTAAACTTTTGAAATTAACAATCTTTTTTTTGTTGAGATCATTTAATTGTCTTCTTTAGGGAAACGTGAATCTTATTTGGGTCCCTGAAATTAAATTCAGCAATTGTTGTTAAAGTAAACATCAAAATCGTGTTTTCTTCCTATAAAACAAAACATGATGTGTGTTTGTGTCGGCTAAAACCAACCAGTTTCAACCAATAATATCATGACATCCACCCATCAATCAATCTTTAACCTTTAGCAGCACGGATCTAAGATTCATTAGTTAGCTAGCTAGCAATAGCGTGTTCCGTCAGGTTTGACACGCCCACTTTTCAATGTTCAAATCGAATTATTCCCAGTGTTATGTCCTCCAAATTGCTCCCCATGACTGTGTATGACAAATAACATCAGAACCTTTAAAATGCTTTGCAACGCAGGTAGAATACCAGAGTAGTTAGCATGTGTATAGATGTGTTAAACCTATAAAGGCTATGTGTGGATAAACACTCCTGGAAGTGAAAAAGGAGGACTCAAAGCTTTTCTGAGGACTGAGTAATGGCTCTATCTATATCTGATGCAACCTTTCCTTTCACTTTAAAAAAGATGGGGGGTGACAGGAGACACATTTAGCCTTTTGTCCCTTGTATGGGTCAAGCTCCAAAAACCCTGAATCTTCCACTTCTGATAGAGTCTCCCTGCCAGGAAAACAAATAAATCGGGCTTTCTGGTTTAAAAACCTGACAAAATCAAGTGTTTTTTCCGGGGTTTCACAATGCTTATTCTCTCAGACTTGACAAATCTCATCCAGAGCAACAGGAGACATTTACAACTGTTTTCGCAGGCTGAGTGGTGCTCAACACTCGTAAATGGATCTTGGTGTAAATTCAGATGCTCTGAAAGGATCTGCTGGTTAAGTGAACAAATGCACTTTTCTAGGAGCCTGTCCATGTACTCGACAGTAATTCATGGGTTTGAATTCTACTCATGCAAAAAATAAATGTCAAATCAATTATTTTTTAAGCGGCCTTTCTCAAAAATGTACTTTCATGTGATCTTTTGTGTGTTACAGACAGAAAAAAAAAGACAGATTGTGAGGCCTAATGTCCTCAAAATGTACTCACACTCGGTCGGTGCCGTAGCTGCGGTAGTCCACTGCGGCGGACACCGCCACAATTAGCGCGGGAACTCCGTAACCCACCAGGTAGAAGTAGCGTCGGCGCGAGTGCTCGCTCTCAAACACCTCCACCAGCATGATGTAGAGCTGCACGCCCTCCAGGAACATCCACGTGAACGCCGCCAGGAAGAAGAAGTGCAGCAGGGCGGCGAAGACAGCACAGGCAATCTGGGGAAGGGTTTATAGTGGCAGGGAGGTAAAGAGAGGGGAAAAGGAAAAGAGGGGAGATTTGAGCATTCGAAGCATCTCACTTTAGCATTAGTCAATTTAGCACTCATTCTTGAGAACTGGAACAAAACCATGTTTTGAGGGGTTCTTTATTTTATGCTGGGAAAATATATTTTAAAACATAAAACTGGCTATTGGCTATTAATTTGTTCATTTAATTTTTTAAAGTTGCTAACAGTTCTCATAAACCTAATCAAAATACACATTTTTAAACTATAACTATCATTTAGCTTTGAATGAGAAGGGCTACGGACTCGACATGTTATGGTTGAGACACGTCTAATGTCTATATTATTTAATGAATTTATTTAAAAAGTACAAAGTTACCATAGCTTGAGCAGGATTCCTGCCTTTTTTGAAACCAGGAAGTGAGACAGGGGTCCTGATGGCTACGCTAAACCTTGTTATTCCTGATTAAATCATGTTTTTGTAAAAACCTGATAGAGATGATGGAAATCTTGGACACAACTTCAGAGGGCC
The DNA here is from genome assembly GCA_027495735.1 of Lutjanus campechanus. Lineage (NCBI taxonomy): Eukaryota > Metazoa > Chordata > Actinopteri > Lutjaniformes > Lutjanidae > Lutjanus > Lutjanus campechanus. The sequence continues at coordinate 3,946 of JAJHUR010111284.1, read as the reverse complement.
AACATTTTCATAAAAATCAATTTTAAAACCAAGATAATCATAAAAGCACAGTTGTATGTCCATGTTATCAGTAACGCTTTGTTAGCTTTAGATTTCGAAGGCTTTTAACAGATTCTTAAGTTGTTTGAAGTCGTGAATTTTTGTCTGGGACAAGGATGTTTTGTGGCACACGGCAGGTTTAGAAATTAAAAGAATTAAAGCAAGACAAAGCAAAACATTTTATAAATTACATATATTTCATATTCATAAATCTTTAAAGAACATTTTTCCTCTAAAAATTTTTAATTAGAGTGTTGGTATTTAAAGTTTTTTGGGTAGGACATGATTTGTCCAAATTCTCAAGAACGGGTGTTAAATGCCGCGCTGAAGGACAGAAAATGACTGAGATAATAAGGCAAAATGAGTCATTCGAGTGGTTATAACCGAGCACCATTTCCTGACCTCTGCGTGTTTGTGTCTTCCTGACAATTAGCATTGCTAAGCTTTGTTTGGCTGAAGTGATTGGATGTTTGCCTGTGGTGACTGGCAGAAGAACACCGCAGCTACTGAGCCCATGTGGTCTTGTTTGCTGTAGCTGGCATGGATGAAAGAGAGATATGAAGAAGTGAAGTCAACAGTCCAAGAGCCATTTGGAGCTCATTGCATTTTATACCGCGGCCAGGTGCGAGCACATAATGTAGTTACACACTTCCTGGGCTGATAGAGATACCTGCAGGCGAGACTGGACTGAAGCAGACCATCATTATGCATGTATGCACGTGCCCACACACTTTCTAACAATAATAAGATACAGGACTTACATGGATTGATCTAATTATTGGCGCAGTTGAACATAACTAGCGTATTTTGTCACTGAAATGGGTTCAATTAAATAACTAAAAGGTTGAGTGGACATTAATTGCAGTCCAGGAGAGTGATCTTAGAGCCGGGCTGTGAATCACACCCATAAAATGTTATGGAAGGGAAAGGTGTAGGCCAAAGCATTATCTTTTAACTTCACAGGGAAGCAGCTTTGCGGATAAACTATGGCGTGTGAGTTTTGGTTCTGATAGTTATAGTGATATTTGAAGAGCAGAATATACAGTAGATGTGTTTTGATAGCTTGAGATCAGGAGAGTCAAACGTAAGGCCTGCACCGGCCTCACAAAGGGTCCAATTCGGCTTTGACTTTGCAAAGTGTTAAAAAAATTTTTTTTTTAGAGCAGTCATTAATTCCAGACCAGAATACAGTTATCTAAAATACACCATGAATACCAATTCTGGACATATTTAAAGATACTGAACATTGTGCCAAATATTGTCACTCAGCAGGTTCAGTACAAAACAATCTGTCTCTGGCTTCCATCTTAAAACAATATTTGTGAAAAAGTATTGCTAAGACACTGCCAAAACCTTTGATTTGTAAGCAGTTTGTAATGCAGGGGATAACTTAACCTCCTCCCTTATTAACTTCCATTCAGCTGGTGTCGTGTGGTGATGCCAACATTACTGCGCAGGAATGGAAACGAATGGAAAAATCAAAAGAATTTTCTCATATCGACAGGTTGTTTGGATCCTAAAGTAGTAAAGTACTGTATTGTTGTTGAGTTCCAGAACACATAGATGATTTTTACATTTGCAGATCCACTGAGATCTGGATATTGTAATGAACATGCAATGACAGACTGACTGAATGTGGGAAAACCAGCCTGTCTTCACAGAAAAAAAAGAAAAAGAAAAAAGAAAACAGCGTCTAGGTTGAATGTGCATGCAGCTTATTCCGACTCATATTTCTGTTTATTGTTAGGTGGCGACCCCTAGTGGGCATAGCAAGTATGACAGGAGAAGTATGAGGATTAAGAAAGTCTGCATTTGGATAAACTCATACAGGACGTTCACCCTGGAAACTGAGGTTCGAGAATTTGTGAAGCAAAGAAATCAGAATTTAAAGTCTTAAGTCCAACCACAATCTTTATCTAAACCTACCTAAGTAGTTTTATTGCTTAAACTTAACAAAACTGTGGCTGTTTTACAATGTAAACTAAGTTTGTACAGCAATGTGACAAGTAAAACAAACACACCACTTTCACCCACAAGACTGAGGTTCGAGTCCTGTGTGAAATGTCAATGAAACTCAATGGAGTTATTTCTTTATTTAGTTTTTAGTTACTTAAATGTAGTTATATACATGACTTCCATCAACCTCAACCACAATCTTTTTCTAAACCTTCTACCCAAGTAGTTTTATGCCTAAACCTAACCAAACTGCAACCGTTTTACAACATAAACCACAGGCGGAACGTCACGAGACTTGCATAACGTAGTTAAGGCTCAGCGGACCTGTTGCTGCTGGTAACATGTGCTGTTTTGGAAGTCACTGGCAGTCGACCTGTTCTGTTATGTAGGTATGACAACATGTTGTTGAAACTGTAGTTTTTCTTAAGACATCTCAGGCTGTTCAACATCTGTTTTGGATTGTTCATTAATTGTGAAACATTTTCAGAATGCACAAACTGGAGGTGTTGTTATCTATAGGTTATTATATAATGGTTTTACTGGTCTGGTCCACTACAGATCAAGTTGGACCCATGAACTAAAAGTGTTTGACACCCTCAGTTTAGATTTCTTTCTCAGTTTTGTATTAATTATAATTCACCTGTACTCAGCTGTGAACTGTAGGTACATGTGGGATAATATGATCTAAATAATGACAATGAATCACTAAACAGGCTATTAGCAATAAGATGTAATGTCATACGATCACTCCAGCTTTGTTTTTTAACCCTCAGAGAGCAAAGCTAACTGTGTACTCTGCCTCATTAGTAAGCAAAAATGGCATGATTGCGGGAAGCTGTAGGTGGAATAAAGCCCTCTGCCACCCCGTATACATGTAATGACTCCACATTTGTCAACAGTACGAGCGTTGAGCACACACACTCGAAGATGACTGTGCGGTGACAGCATGCCTCCACCTGCTAGCACAGCTGAGCTCTTACAGGAAAGTAATGCCGTCCAAACTGCAGTTATTATACCAGAGGAAGGTTCAGTGTATTGAACAGCTTAATCCAGACGAATCTCGAGTGTTTACAAATTGGAAAACTGCAGCGGGAGGTGGTGGAGGAGGGGGTGAACGGATGAATTCACGTCGGTGAGTTTGTACAGTATAATAATGCTATGAGAATGTGACAGCGAGTTGGCAGTGTGTGTAGGAGCAAATTCAAAATTGTTTGCTTCAGTGTAACCAAGGGAAGGAGCATTTGTAGAATGAGAAACATCCAACTCTTCTCTTTCAGTGTGTCGTCGCAGTGAGCCGGGGAGAATGAAAAAAAGTTCAGGGCCACTGTCGAGTATTCACTGGGAATGACCACTCGCAGCACAGCAGGGTACTAAAGGTTACATTTTCTTTAAAAAAAAACTTTTTTAAATCCAGAGAGAAGATGGTGAGCACTCTTCAGTGGAGGTTAATACAATGATTTCAGGGAGCCCTTCCAGCAGCCCCCAGGGACTATGTAATTGCAAAAAGGTTGTGATTCAAGTTTTTTTGTGCAAGGGGCAAAGAAAGAGGCAAGTCTTCATTTTCATGCTTGTAATGCACCGCTTACTGGCTTATGTTCAAGAGGCTGCATTTTTACACGGACTAAAAACAATAAAGATATCATATCCATATTGGCCATTTTTCTCAAGTTTTTGTACTTTCTATGTTACTACATGCTGCCAACTTGAAACATGTCAGATTACCTCATGAAATTGGTATCAAGTGAACATATGAGAGATTAACTTACTTTAACCCCCATTATTTTTTATCCTACACTTAAAGGACGAGCCTGATATTTTGGGAAATAATTGATTTTCTTGCAAAATGTTGCACTCTCATGCCTGCACAGTAAATAGGCTATTTTTTCTCCCCTGGATTTCAAAGTCACGATCTGTCCTACTCTGACTCTGATTGGCTAGTTGGGTGAGTTAG
>JAJHUR010111282.1:0-26055 GCA_027495735.1 Lutjanus campechanus | reverse complement strand
AAACCTTGTATCAGTCAGACAGCTGTAAGGTAGGGAAGTGGGCCAAGAAGAGTCAGGTTTAGAGTAGGGTGGGTAAGGTTTGGTATGCAGTGGAGGTGGAATGTACAGAAGCAGGTGGGGGTGTGCATCAGTAGGTAATTTAGGTATTTAGAAACGTATCTATGTGAAGAGGAGAGCTGTGTTTTCTGTATTAAGTTTTGATTATGTTGTTGTTACTGCACTGCAGCGCCTCTACTCCAGAATCAGCTCAGCTAATACAGCTGAGTCAGAGGTCCTCTCTGTTCCTCTCTGTGTCTTTCTCTCTGTCTGTCTCTGCATTTCTAAAGTTTATCAAAACATAATGTTGGAGTTCTTGGTGGTTTTCATGTCAACTATGTTGTTAAGAACATTTAATGTGATTAAAATCCAGCCTCAGTCTCAATTAATTTATGAAAAATGACAAAATTATCAAGAGAGGAAATAGGACTGATAGAGAGATGATGATGATGATGATGATGATGTCACAGTGAAGTTGACCTTTGACCTTTTGGATATAAAATCACCTAATCATTTCATCCTACTTAGATATTTGTGTGTAATTTTATCATAATCAGTGCATGAAATCTTGAGTTATGGCCAAAAATGTGTTTAGTGAGGTCACTGTGACCTTGATCTTTGACCACAAAAATCTAACCAGTTATTCTTTGAGTCCTAGTGGTCATTTCTGTCAAGACTGAAAAAATTCTCTCAAGATGTTCTCAAGATATCGTGTTCACAAGAATGGGATGACCTGAAAACAAAAAGTCATTAAAAAAATCATTTTTCTTGGTTTTTCAAAAAATTGTTAATCACAGAAGTCAGCATATGGCCGTGAATGTACACAAAAGAATCTAGGCTGATTGGTCTAGTGGTGTTTGGGTTCAGCTCAGGGAAAGCTGATCACTCACACACACACGCATGCACACAGACACACAAGGAAGCGACTACATGATCCCCTCCAGGCTGATAACTGTGTTGTCTCAAGCAGTTACAGTGAGTTGTATGTTAGCCAGTCAAAGTTAAATTATGTATTATATTTTGTGGTTATTACAGTGGAAACACCAGCACTTTTGTCCACAGGGGCCCCCAACATCAAACAAAATATGAAAGTTCCTTGTAGTAACTTTAAAGTCCTTGGGTGTGAAAATGACAAAAACTATGCAAAGTTCTACATTTTTTGAGAACTTTGATCATTAATCAGTAACATTAATTGTATTAACAAGACTCTGTAAGAGTCTTTAAGAAATGATAAAAAATATTAATGTGTCTTGAACACATCTTTCATCAGGGATTTAAATTGTTTATACATGTGATATGATATAAAATCTTTAGAATTTCTTAATATTGTAAAGTTACAAAGCGTTGCACAAAATTGTTCATAAAGTTCTGATTTAAAGGGTTGAAGTTGTTTTTTTTATAGAAATGTTTGATCCAATATCATCAAAGTCTTTTTTGTAGGTTGAAGTTGTACATTTATTATCTGACTGATTTCAAAGCGCATTTTTTTTCTGTTTGTTTCTGTTCCAGTCTTGGTATCTGGGCAACTGAGTGAACTCTGGAGGAAAGCTGATTGTCATGCTGTCCTGGAGGACAGGAAACAATGTTGTCAAGATGTTGCCAGAGGAAAAATATATTCAGCTTTGTAGAAGCAAAACATGTGGACATACATATATATAAATATACAGTGTGATATATTTATATATATGTATACACCCAGGAGAGACGGCGTGGATGGAAGAAGGATGCTGCTTTCACTCAGCCATTTTGCAGCCACAGAATGAACTATGCTCTGACACTCAGTGGGGAAGAAACAGAGTGATGCAGAGGTCTGGTCAGTCCAGATGAACTGCAGACCAGAACTAGGCCTCAACACACCAGATCCTAAGAAGCCTGTAACCTAACTGTGTCCCCAAGATGAGGCCTGTTCCCCTGGGATGGATGTCAGCCTTTACCCCTGTACCCTGGGTCTTTACACTAAATCTAGTAGAAGACCTCCTCCCTAGGACAGACGTAGACCTCATCCCCCTCAACACCCAGAATGCCCCTCTCCGCTGCAGGTGCTGCTTATAATATATGCAAATAAGCCTCCCTTATTTTCTGAACTGACTGGTAAGAGAGATCCTGTTGTTAATATGTAATGTTTCTTTGCACTTTTTAATGTTATTGATACGTCTGAAGAAGTTGAAACTGCGCGTTTTTTTCCTCTCTTCCCACCAAAAGACAGAGGCTTTGTCTTTTTTATTGACAATCATCAGCCTGAAACCATTAAGTTGCTTTGCTAAGCTCATCTTTTTAAGACTGTTTGATTGTGCTTTTTTTAAATCAGAAAAACAATGATTAATAGTGGAACATAAGAGATATATTCATGCCTCCTCCAACACAACACACAGTGCTACAGTTGGACGCCAGTGTGGAGTTCGGTCCAGTGCTGCTGGTATCAGGAGGGGCTGTCTTTAGCAGAGGACATCTTTTTACATAAATATCCTGCTGCTTCCTTCCCTTCAGATGCTGATCAGTTTGTCATGGCAGTACTTATTCAAATGGACAAAGGCACAAAGAAAAGGCTCACTAAAACCAGCCAATAAACTGGCTGCTGAACTCCATGTGTTTGAAACTGTAGCATGGTGTGGTGTGTGTGTGTGTGCGTGTGTGTGTGTGAGAGAGAGAAAGAGAGCGACAGAGTGTGTCGTGAATGAGAATATGGTTCCTGTATTTTCACACTCATCCCGACTCTGTTTTGAGGAGATGTGTAGATTTTGTTTGTGTCTCACAGTGGCAGGCGTCTTCGTCCTTGTATGTAGGTAGATTAGAAAGAGATATAGCAGGCATTGCACTATGCGTAAGTTGAAATTCCTTTTAGAAAGGTGCGACGATGTGACGTGTTACCAACCTGGCAGGCTGTAGTTTTTCTTAAAGTTGTCTGTGGTTATGATGACAGCAGGTCATGTGCAGACTGACTTGACCTGAGCACAAAATCCAGGTCTCTTGTCCTGCTCTAGAGGGTGTCCCAGACTGGTTCTGCACTGTGTAGCGCAACCCCAATCTGAACAATCTGTGGAGGAACAGTAGCAGTAGGGTTTTGGGTTGGAGTTCAGACAGGGGTGAGCTGGAGACAGACGGTTCCAGGCAGTGCCAGGGTTGGTTTCAAGTCAGACCTTGGTGGTTTACCACTAGCAACAAGCAACAAATCAAGCATTTGAAATTTTTAAGCCATGAGTTTGCTTTTTGTCCAACCTTGACAAAAAAAAATGCATTTGACAGTGCTTTTTTTTGAGGGAAAGCAATATTCTCTTTTGCCTGGCTTTTCACTGCTTCATTTAGTCAGTAATCCTATTAAAGGCATTTAATCGCTTCAAATCTTACGTGCTGCATTCTTAAATTTAGATTAGAATCCTCTTAAACATTTGACAAGGTTAGCGTTTAATAGAATCCAAACATTAATCCTTCTCCGCTGTAATGCACACGTCTCAAATCCACACATCCATAGAAGTAAAAAAGAGTGAGATGTCAGTTGAAGGAATAACAACTCAGTCTGCGTATGTGTTGTTGTCAAAGTGCTGAATGTAGAAGCAGAATAGAGTCCAAAATAAAATAATAAAACATATCAACATTGATATTTGTACGTAAAATTCAATGCAAACTCAAAATGCAACAGTAACATAGAATATGTGCACCCTGGTATTTTGATATTTTGTGCACCATCTCTTTGTAGATGATCACAGTGAATATAAATTATATATATTATATATATATATATGTAGATGATACATTTTAGGGACTAATATTTTATAACTGGTGCCATATTTTAATCTCCTTTGCAACTTTAAAGCAGTCTGTTGAAATTTGTTGCCTGGGGATGTGGGTTGGTGTTCCTGTGTTGAAGTGCGATCAGAGTGAACGCCAAGCGAATTTTCACCTTTGTCAACTGAAATGTTTCTCCACGATCATACGTGTCTTGCACCTGCATGACAAGAAAAAATGTTTTTACAAAGGCGAAACATCTGAATCCAGTATTTCTGATCACTGCCACGGTCTGAGCAATGGACCTGATGTACATGTAGTGACGGAGACGAGTAGGTCAGTGAAAATATTGGATTCATTTTATCATTCAGCACTGAAAGCAGACATCTGTAGGTTCACAAGAACACCTTTGAAGATGCAGCCTGCTTTAGTAAAAGATAACATTCTGACGTTTCCCTTAAGGTTCACACAGTAGCATTCAGAGAGCATACAGTAGACTAAAGCTTTATTGTCCAGGAGGGGCAGTTTGGCTCGTAAGCAGCCCCACTAGCTTGCAATGAATGTATACATCGGCCATATCTGGAGAGTGGTTTTGTGTGCTCAAACTCACCAGGAACACCAGTGGATCTGATATTTTTTTCTCCAGTTTTTCTCCTCTTATTTGCGTTTATAAAAGTTAGTGTCAGATGTGTTTGAATAGGTTTTTTTCGTCGTTGCTGTTTAAGGTGAAACATTTTAGGCTGGCTTTACACAGTGAAACTTTGCAGCAACAAACTGAAGTGAAAATGCATGAAACATAATTTCCAAGCAACTTCACAGTCACATGAAGTTATTCAGAGTCTCATGCAACACAATTTAACAGTTCATTTCAGTAAAATTAGCCATCTAGATTGATATTTTTTAATAATACCTGCTTTCTCACTAGATTTTATCAAATGGAAAGTGTCGTGACTACATTTGCATCTTTGATTCCTATTTTGTGTTATTTTCTCACTGAATAATATAAATTCGGACGTGTTAATGCTTATTGATATGCTGGAGGAAGAAACAGAACCTCTTGGCTACTCAAAAGAGACCAATGGATCATTTCACACTCTGTTCAAAGAGTTTGATCCAAAGAGCTTCTGGTGAGGACATTTAATCTTTGATTCAAGGAAAATAAATAAATAAATTGCTCTTTGTTGCTTCCTTCTGAATTAGTATGAAATTGTAGCTTGATATATGATTTTACTGTATGTAACAGTTCTGATTCTCATCAAAACCTTATATTAAAGCACAGCTATAACTCAGCTAGCTGTAATGCTAGTCACCTGCTAACTGCAGTTTAAAGAGATTTAAAGATTGCCTCATTCACGCTTGTTTGTTGACAACATCTATGATGACAGTTTCCTCATGAAAATATCCAAAAGATTTTGGTGATAAACTTGTCAAGTTGAAATCAATCAGTTAAAATTGGTTGGTTGGAGTGTTTGATGCCATCATCTGACACTTTATCAGCCATTTGATTGGCTGTTGCAAGAAGACTAGTTCAATAAAGTTTTGCTGCTGTTGCTGCTGAGTCTCAGATAAGGTTCAAGTGCATTAGAGAAGCCTTCTTACCCAGCTGGATTAAATAGATCATGAGAGAAACCATCTTGCCAGGTTTCAAGTTATCCATTTGTGTGCGCACCAAAACTAGTGCAGCCAATCAGCGTCTTAGGAGGGACTTCTGGCAGCTACAAGCATGGTTTCTGGTGTGACGACAGCGAGAAGCGTCCATGGAAACAACTTGTTTCAAACAAACAACGGCCGCTCCTGAAGAGGTTAGTGTCCGAGCGTAAGGTAGTAAAGAACAGCACTGAAGGCTTTTCTCCGTGGAAAAGATCTCGATCTGATTGGCTGAAGTTAGCCTGTGTCAGACATGAAAGACAGATGGTTCATGGTTGCGTGAATGTTTCACCGTGTAAAGCTAGCCTTTAACCCACGAGAAGCATCCCCATGTGATTTTGCGCTGCCTAGAATTAGCGTCTTTTCATCCCAATTGTGATTTTCTATGACTGTGTGCAGTCAGGCCATGTGTAAAATTTGCTTTGCGTTCAGTCTGAACACAGGCGTCCATGTCATTTCCTTTTCCCCTCCCAGGGTTTGGGGTTAACGTTGACAGCAGTCAGTGCCTAAAAGGGTTTCAGATTTTGTACTGAGGGTGCTGATATGAGCTGGGTTTTGGTAGGGCGAGGTTTAAGGTTTGGTTAAAGTTGGCTTAAAGCTGATGTATACTGCATGGTGCTGCCCTGGTCGCTGTGCTGACCAAATGAATGCATGGCTCAAACTGACGATACCTCTTCCTCTCTATCCTGCTCTTCCACCTCCTCCCCCCACTCTTCCTCCCGTTCCTCCCTCTGGACTCTGTACTACATCAGAGGGCAGCGAATGGAAAGTCTGTGTATTTCTTTAAATTTTAATAATAGCCCTGTTGTTAAACTTCTATTTTGCACGATATTTCATAAAACACATTATGTGCCTTGCCTTTAGTTAAAGAACAATAATACATTATGGGAAAATGATCACACTTTTCAAGGTACAGCTGGAATATATTTAAAAAAAACAACAAAAAAAGCTGCATGTGTGATTGCTTGACATTAACCAGTGTAGCAAGTACACAGTTTTAGGTTAAACAGTGGCAGTGTGTTACCTGCCAGCCTGAGTGTAAGTTCAAAAAAAGGCTTTCATTAGCTACAGCAGAGGCTGGGACAGTGCTTATTCTCCACACCATTCAACTAAAGGCACAGCAATATTTTGAAAGTGTGAACGGAACGGTCTGACATTTTGGGAAATATACTTGTTTACTGTTCAACTCAGAGTCAGATGAGAAGGAAAATATCTTTTTCATCCATAAAGACACTCTCTCCCTACACTATCCCTTAATTATTATCTTAACTCAAGGTCCAGCAACCACCTTTTTCAAAATTCACTTGAGTATGGAACTGTAGTTATGAGATAACATAGATGCAGGAGATCTAAACCCCTGTCCTGGTTTAGGGGTAATGATTTGCCCTCCAAATACAAACACAACTGAAGTTGGTTTCCATGACAGTTGAGCAAACACAAATTCTGGAAAAATGTGGGCAGTGAGATAAGATTATTATGTCAAACTAATTATTCAAAGTTCAAGGATGAACTCTACACATAAATACTGAGGATTCACAAGATCACGAGAGAATCCATCTTGCCAAGTTATCCGTTTGTGTCTGCACCAAAAGCGGTGCAGCCAATCAGCGTCCAAGAAGGGACTACTGGCAGCTACGGGTGCGGTTTTAGGTGAGAGGACAGTGAGAAGCGTCCATGGAACCGACTCGAACAAATAATGGCCGCTCCTGGAGAGGTTAGCGAAGATACAACACTTAACATTTTTCTTAATGGAAAAGATGTTTTTGCTCTTCTCCCAACTGGCTTGGTTGAAGTGAGCCCGTGTTAGACGTGACTAGGGATGCACCGATCGACTGGCCCCCGGGTAGCATCGCATATCCAATTTGGTACTGGTCAAATTCATACACATGCTCCGCACTATGGTTACGTCATGCTCACAGCGACACAGGCTGTGGCTGGTCACAGTCACACACACTCAGACACATACCTGTGTGAAGTCGATAAATTCCAAGAACAGAATAAAGAGAAGACAGACAGTTTACAACGAGACGGAGCACATAATGTTGTTGCTGAACAACAGTAAACTTTCAGCTCTTCATGCTAATGTTAGCCAGCAGCACACTGCTGTTCACAGACTGACTGTTAAAATCTCACCTCCTCTTCTGACTGAAGAATAAACAACCTGTGTTGATGCGTCTCCTCAAACATTTTCTCATCCGTCCTGTGAGATTGTGCTCCGTCTGGTACATAATCTTAATATAATAAGGCTGTAACCTGGAGCACTTTTGGAGAAAATGTAACAGTTACTTATTAGTCAGTGTTTTATTATGAACATCCAATTTAATTTTTACAAGAAAAGTTGCACAAATGTTTGTGAATGCTGTCAATTATCGTTTTTAGACTGAAAATCTTAATCGGTTGGCCAATCTGAATTGGCCAAGAAAGTTGAAATCGGTGCATCTCTAAACATGACAGACAGATGGTTCATCCAAGTGTTTTTTGAAAGTGCGTGCCCTTTTCCAAATAGTTTCTAAAGACGACCTCCCAGTTGGTTCTGTGTCAGGTTAAGATGCTGTACCTTCTCATCTCATTCTGAGTAAAACTAGAAAAGAAGTGTAATTCCCAAAAGGGTGGACTGTTTCTTAAGTGTGATTATTCAGTGACATTATTCGCCATAACCAGATGTTGCTTGCACTCATAGAGCTGATACGGTTAAAGCTAAAGTGGCTCAGAGGTGTGTGTGGCCTGGGGTCAGTGTGACACAACACTCATGCAGTGTTGAAAAGTTAGATGTGGGTCGTCCCAAAATGTGGACACCAGCGTGTTGTAAGTGAAACAACAACTTTAGGGGATGCTTACAGTACAGCTACCTTGGTTCTGAAAGTAAAATCTGGTGGTAAGTCCTGCCTAAATGTTCACAACACAAACAAAATACATCATGTTCTAATAGCAAGTATTAAATACGTGCAAACACATTTTATAGTATTTATTGCAGGGAGAAGTCCTTGAACTATGTTGTGAATATTTTGTCAGGTATTTCACCAGTGTGGCCAAGCCACAAGGCCTGAATCCCATCTAATGGAAACATGTTCAGGTTTTGGCTTCAGCGGCTCTATGATTAGCCATTAAAACACCGTCCATTTGCCTGTATGATGACTTTGACCATGTGACAAGATGAAAGGCCATAGATGAGTTTCATATGGATGCATGCACTTAACACTATTCGTACTCGACCTGGCTTTTAGGTTATTTTTTAGTTATTTCTTGAGTTGTTATTATTATGTTACTTGTGGAATTATACTTTTAAACACAGCAGTGTGTATAAAAACATGTACAACATGGACGTATCAGTCATAAAATGGATGTATAGAGTGTTTAAGTCTGTTGTGTTTGTGCGTTTTAGTTTGGCTGTCTTAAGATGGTGACCAAGCTGCAGAGAAAAGGAGTCATGAAGGGGGTAAAATTGTGGGTGGGCTGGTGGTAAAGTTTAGGCATGTGAGGGATGATGAATGATGGTGAGTTTAAAATGGTGGTGGGAGAGAGACAATCGTGGAAGTCCAGTTCAGTTAGGGTGAACTAGAATGCACTTAAAGAGGATTGGGGTTAGAGTTGAAGAGTGTATACCTCCACTAAAGCTACACAATCCTTGTAAAAGTCTTATTTTACTAACAGACAGTGTTCAGAAAAATCTGCGGTAGGACCTGAATCGAGCCTGCAGTGATACACTGATCATGCTGATTAGCACTTGGCAACATTTTTAGAATATCTAAACCTTGTCCTGTAATATTAGGGTTTTGTATGGGATTAATTGTGCAAAATTACACAATTAGTTCTTATAAATTCAATCTTTATATTTGCTGTGGTACCAGCAGAGCCGCTGCAGGTTGTGTGGATAGATCAACTGAGATGAGTTGTTCAGATAGGCCAAACCTAAAATGATTTGCATGTGCACAGCATATCAAAAAGCATATTAATAGTCCATCTAAATATCTCAATAAAAATTTGGTGAGAATGAAATGAAATAGGAGAGATGTAACTTTAAATGTCAGAGTATTTGTTGAGACATTAATGGACACACTTTACTGATAGTAGATTTGTCTTAACCCGACATTCATGATTCAGGAAGTTAGAAGTACCATTCAACCGGTCCAGATTTTAGACACAATCCAAAATGGAGTCAGACCTGGTCTAAAACAATCCAAAGATAATTAGTTCTGATCCAAAATGTGGTGGACCTGAACAGACCCAAACACACAGAGAGAGGACAATAACAGTGTCAGCAGCATGATGCTCCAACAATTCACCAAAAGAGTGAAACACTTCACACTTTCTGTCTGCTTCAAACACACAGTTTCCTCCTGCGATGACACAAGGGCCTCATTTATTCAATCAACTTAGGATCAGTTCTGACTTAAATAGAAAACTAAGTATAAGTAGTTATTTAGAAAATCTTAACTTTAGTGAGGAAGTGATTTTATCTCTAAGCAAAGTGTCAGCTTCATTTAAGTGATGTTCCTGCTGTTCCTGCTGGTGATTACGGAAGTCACAAATTCTCAATACCTGCTTAGTTAAGGTTTTTCATTTATTCTCAGAATCTTTTTTGAATCAAACGTAAGCACAGATATGATCTTAAGACCAAGTTCAAGTACAAATTTAACAGCATTTATAAATAAGGCCCCAAGTGATCAGTGATGTAGCGTCTGCTTGGGTCCCTCAGGTGTAATATAACTGCAGTACAGCTGTACCCCATCAGAGCTGACTGACCCAGGTCCTGTTCAGCTCTTTGATATTAGTGGACCCTTGAAGACCTCTGATGAGGAGTTCTGTCAGAAATCATAAGCCAAAGTAAAAAGTGCTTTATAAATGTCTGTGTGATGGGACCGTTGCTATGGATACATACCTGAAACTAACATTTGTTTCTATTGAAATCTGTCTACTGAAGAGGAACAGCAGCTTGTGGTGAAGATAATTTTAGTACTGATTGTAAATGTTACCCTTGACAGCAATTTTGTATTGATGGATACCAGGCCAAGTTGCAATTCCAATTTCATGTTTGCACTCCTTCTGTCAATCAGAGATATTTTGGCTGTAATGATGTCTTAAATAATTTGACCGTGGTGATGCATCAAAGACTGTGTAACCAGCAACACAGGTATGAAGCTGGATTGTGCTGGATCACTGACATTTAAAGCTAGGAGGATAAGGAGGATAACGGCTGTTTCTGTGAAATGTCTTTAAAAAAAGATGCAGAAGAGTATTAACTCATGGTGGGACTGACTGGGATTCACCTGGTTGTGATGTGTGTGAGATTAGGTATGGGCTGTTTATTAATTTATGCACTACAGAAATGACAGGGTGAACCTCTGGGCCCACATAGATTAAAAAAAAAGAGAGAAATAACTTTGACATTAATATAAGGCTGGACAGAATGGATGGCAAATTAAGTCTCTCTAGTTTGACCACTCCAGTTAAATTTTAAGGTGTTGGACACAATAAAACCAAAACCAGTCCAGTATATTATAATAATCAGAGCTGAACAAGAATATTGTAAGATTTGCAGAGGGTATAGGGTTTACCTTGTGAGGCAGCTGGATTCATGAGATCAAGCGAGAATTCATCTTGCCAGGCTTCAAGTTATCCATATGTGTCTGCACCAAAAGTGGTGCAGCCAATCAGCATCCTAGAAGGGACTACAGGCAGCTGCGGGCGTGATTTTAGGTGTGGCGACAGCAAGAAGCGTCCATGGAAGCGACTCGTTTCAAACAAAGTTAGCCCATGTTAGATGGTTCATCCAATCACCTGCCAAGTGTTTTCTTTTTTAAGTGCCTGCCCTTTTCCAAACAGTTTCTAAGGACGACTTCCCAGATGGTTCTGTGTAACAAACCATCTGGTGTGTCAGTGTATTGTAGGGCTTTGTGGTTGTTGTGTCTCCAGCTGATGACCAGGATTACTGTGCACATTGTGCTTTGGGAATCTTTAACTGCTGTATATTCCGCCAGAAACTTGTGTAGCCAAGACAAAACAAAACTTATATTGATTCCAAACATGAACCTGTAGAGATGACGTATGCACTATTTTAAGAAAGATCTCTTATAATCTGAATTTTCAAAGTTTGGTCTTATTGTGTCTTTACTGAGCCTGATCCTACCTTCTAAGCTGGTCTTAGTTAATACCAATCATTAAACTAGCTTTACTTTGGTGGCACCAACCAGACTTTAGCCTAGTCCTAACTACGCCCAATCTTTTTATGGCTGTCGCCTAGCAGCGTGCATTGCTAGGATATATAATTAATGCTCCTGACTAGGTGTAAGATTACACCTGGTCTTAGCAAGAGGAAGGCTTAACCCTAGATGGCGCAACCGTCATTACTATTTGGCTTGTCTTAGGATGCCAAGTTAAGACTGACTTAGCTTAAGACCAGGCATGAGTCTTGTTGGTGCAACTGGTTGTCAGACGAGGTTTGATTCTGTGTTGAAGCAGGTCATGAAGTGTGAATCCTCTTCATTTCTCTTCCTCTCTACGTTTCTCTATCAGTGACTACAACAAGTTTGACAATGGAACAAAGAAAGTAAAACATCTTCCCCACAAAACACCAGACAGCTGAGAGGAAGACTAATATGTGAATATATGTCTCTGCTCAGTCTTTAAGCCTGTGCAGTGGGATGTGATGTCTCTTCATCCCATCCTGCAAAATGACTAAATTGAGACATTTGGTTATTATAAATAAAATACCACCACCAAGCCAAAATGCAACAAGACATACAGTATGTCCAGGCCTCTAAAAAACACTCAAACAGGTTAACATACCGTGCAGCTCTCAGTAGGAAGGATAGTCCAACTGAAGAAAGAAACCGTGTCACTCAGAGAAAGAAAGAAAGTCCAACTGAGGAATCAACAAAAATCAACTTCAGTGTGTTCAGGATATGTGGAAACTCCCCACCTCAGTTCAAAAGTGTTAATAATATGTTCATCAAAAGTTGGAGAGAAACTAGCACACATCAGTTCAGCCTCTTATGCAACATTCTCCTCCAATCAAAGAACGTTAGGACGCGAAACTTACCACTTTCTCTGCACTACTCAAATAAACCAGCAGGTCAGCAGCATGGAAACCGAAATAACAACCAAAAATGATTTGAACAAGCAGTGCCTACCATTTTACTGCTAGTTTCATTTGAGTTATTTTGTATGCTGTGCTTTGCAGTACATGTTGTATTCAAACACTACATGGTGACACACTTAAGCCCAGGGGCTGGTGCTCAGTATTAAAAAAACATCTCCTGCCCTGGCCGTGCAGGTTCTGAGGTGACAAGCCATAAAACAACCCAAAGAGTTGAAGAAGATCTAGAGGAACACTCACAGACTGTCTGCATTTTGAGGGACATTGATGTTCAGTTGTTTCTGGGTTCATGGTACTTCATTCTATGTTGGATTATGTTCAGGGACGAGAGCTTTGTCCTATTTCCACCCGCTTTCAGTGTTGCACTTGAAAGAGGGTGTCACACTCCAAAATGCAGCTCAATGATGTGGTGATACCACTTTACAAAAAGGTACTAAAAATTGTGAATAGTTACCAAAGACAGTGTAGGCAACAAATCAACAATTTATGGTAACTGATGAATGAAATGAAGGTTCATTTCTTGTCATTAAACAACACAAACTGTGTCTCAGTTCAGATACTACTGTTAGTACACTGTCATATAGGACACTTTGCTCACCATGTACTCACTTGTGAAGTGTGTGTCACAGCTTCTTCTTCATAGGTGAACTGAAGCTGGGTGCAGCTTTACTGCCAAAATATCTACTGGCTTGTTTATTCATTTGTGTTCAATTTCACTTCATTCAACATGAACATCATTTTAATTTTATGTGCTTTTGTTTGCCCTCTTTTTCTTGGGAGGTTGAAAATATGCCATAATCTGTGTCAAAGACAGGCCTCCTCCTACAAGTTGAATACACACCAATATGTTGATTTATATTTGATTCCTGGTACCAAATCTTTACAAACTGAACCAAATAAACATATTGGTGACTTTAATCCAACAACAGTATAGTGGTACTTTTTGATAAAAAATATATGCATGACTCAGGATCTGTCCACTGTTGTCACTGTGGCTGCTTCCAAGTTTGGTAGCCCCGCCTCTTCTGCTGCCTAGAAAAGATGGCAACTGTTGAGGGCAAGAAATGTCCAGTGTTCCACACTTAACTTTTTGGCCGTTTTTTGAGTAAAACATCAACGTTCTCGCGGTGACCTTTGTTGTGCTCTAAATGACAGTGTGAATGCACTTATACACTCAAAACAGGAAGTGTAGGCACAGAAGTTCTTGAATTGAGACACAGCAACAGGATTGCAGAATATTTCAGATTATAGGTTGTAGCCCCTGATGCTAATGCTAAATACATATCTATCTATATGTATATATACTGTATGTAGAGAGTAAACCAAGTGATTTCCCCACTGTGACAAGTCAAAATGCCTGCTATTAAAAAGGCCTGTTGCTAATTAACTTTAATCAGGAGCTAAATGGGACATAACATGTACACATATAATTTCCTGTAGTAATTAGTAGTAATATAGTAAACACAATACATTGTTGCATCATACTGAGTTCTTCTTGGAATGCATCATTACTTGATCATTAGTCCACCATTAATTACCATTTGATCATCCTCCTATGTTGAACAGCTTTCAGTCAACAATTTGGCGAGGACCACAAATTTAACCACTTTACGCTTTAGGCTGCTTTCCATTGACCTTGGAAGTCGGAATTTGGAGCTGGGAATGACATCATACCTGAGTTGGTGGTGTTCCAGTAAACAAGTTGGATAGTTAAAAAAAACAAAAAGTAAACAAATCAGGGTTTACATTCACCAGGTTAGCCATTGTTGGCAATACCTGATGTGATACCTGATTTAAGGAGACAAATAAAGACAGAAGTGCTAATAAACAGTATTTGCCACAGCTTTCACTTACTGTTGATGCACGGGGCAGCCATCTTGGATTTTGAGGTCAGCGTTGGTGAGGTTTGCCCATCTTTCCAAGTTGGAAATCTGACTTCAGGGGACATTCCAGTTGAAATTTCCAAGTGGGGATTTGGAAATTCCGACTTCCTAGAACACATGGAACGCACCATTAGGCTTTGGAGATTGAAAACAACACAGTCCACATGTTCAGGATACTGCAACACTGTTCATCTTTTGATCATCTATGTAGTAACATATCCCATAAAGTTTGGTGGTCCAAGTATTACAGCAGAAGGATGACTGAGGTTCTCCAAGTTTGTGCTGAACTGAATGCTGCTTTGAGGTGACTGGGCAGTGGTTAGTCTTGATCACTTTTGTTGTATTCAGTGCACATTTACATTCTGTCAGTGTATACCAAGTCAGCTCAGTATAATGAACTACATAACTTGTAAGACACACAAGTTCAGACTTATATGGATATAATAAAGCTCTGGTCTTTAGCCTTTGATTCAGTATTTGAGTTTTCAGAATTTGATTTATTCAGGAATAATTTGTTAAATAAGTATCTATGCATACCGGTTTGTTTAACATATCTGCCACTAGTTTATTATCTACTTTACTATCCTCGATCCATTCAGGAGCTATTAGTTAACTATGCATCAGCATTCCCTTATATCATCCATACAAGTTGGGAACTAATTAGAATTTTAGTGTTACTACCGCACCTTAAATTTGAAGCCAGTGTGTCCCATGTAGTTGTCAGTAGCCCCAGTGTTCATGAAGTTACCACTGAATCCAGTTAATAGTTCAAAACCCTGAGCTGGAAGTGTTCACAGATTTGAACTTGGTTGAAGCTGCTAAACTGATGTGATTGTAGTTTTTCCCTGATGGAAGGTTGAAATCAAAAAATCTGCTTATTTTCTATAAAAGTAAATCGTCAAAGACATTTGGATTTCGTTGACTTTATGTTGACTAAGATGCCGTTATTTATTGGGATACATTTTAAATGTTAAGTTGCCTCTAGATTTTTCTTTACTCGGTGGTACAAACCAAATGCTGTTCTGACCAGGGCTGTTTCTTGCTATGTGCAGACTGTGGTTGGATAGGGCCCCCCAAAGCCACCACAGGGGCCCCTTAGCAGTATAATGAAGTGATGATCTGAGTTTATTATCATCCTTATTGGTTTTCAGTGTAAGGCTGTGACTGTCCAGAGATTAGAGGGGGAGCTTTACTGTGTCACATGTCACAGCTTCTTGTCCTCTTAAAGTGCACCAGATTGATGCATTTAAATGTTAAATATATGCCACAGACTGTTTGGAATCCCACCACCATGGTTTCACAAAATGGGGGCCCTCCCAGACAGCATGTTGCACAGAAAAGCTAGAAACAGCCCTGGTTCTGACCAATGTTAGCACTGTTAGCAGAGAATAACCAAACAATATTTCTGGACGACTCCTGTCGAGCTGCATCACATCAGAATCATAACTGCTTCATGAAGTTTTTGATTGTGATTGGTGGGATTGGGAGCAGTTGGAACTGTAACTGGTTTGTTAGCTTGAATGGGATCTTTAGCTGGAAGCCGCGTGAGAAACAAAGGGACTGTTGGATATCTAACAATTCAATTTTGGGGAGGTTTTTGGGGGATGTTTTCATAGAGGGCTCTTTTCTATAAACTGTGTTATTCAACACCCTACTGCTGCTGTTGCCTGAAAACCTTGTAACTCTAATATGTGTTTCTTTTTGGTGTTTCTTACATGAATTGCAAGTTTGCTTTTTTAATTGCTCTTCAAAACCATTTCTGTAATTCAGACTCGCAGCAGTTGGAAAAAACCTTTCTTAGTTACTGAAGAACAGATTTTGTAGAGCTAAGTTTCCCTGTGACAGCGATGCCATATGGATTCCTTTCTGTATCTGCGGGTACATCGCTTCTGCACACTGTTTGCTCCATGTGCTGAAGACAGTTTGTAATGAACGAAACAGTTGTTTCTCAGAGAACATTTTAATTCAGTCTCATATTGTAAGAATTTTTTTTTTTTTTCATAATAACTTTTTTTAGATGATATAGTAAAGGACTGCTTTGCTTGCTTCCAGATATACAGTATATCCCTTACATCAGAGAGAGCACAGGCATGATCAGCTTTCATTAGTTATTGCATGACTACAATCCACGCAGACCACAGTCCTATTCACATCGACAGAACATCGGGACTTTATATAGTTCATTTATCTATGGGATAACACTAATCAGGTCGTGGTGAAGCAGCCCCAGAGGAAAGGAAAAGTTCAAAATAAGATCTCATCTTTGTCTAGGTTGTGTTTCCTTGACATAAATAACCTCAATTTAAGACCATATGCGATTTTGACCATTTTCTCATGCTTCTTAAATTCGGCTCCTGATGATTTGTCTCGTCTCAGCCTGAGAACTACTTTGAGTCCAGTTAAAATGTTCTTTTTCATGTCTCACTGCACTGATCTTAATTTTGCCTTCATAATCTCCCGAAATAACAGTGAGATCTAAAAGAAAACTCTTAAAGCTTGTCTTAAATGAGATCTTAAATTTGTCTTGTTGCTCCGTACGGTCGTCAAGGAGACACCGCTGAGACACCTACGAGCTCGGCAAAAGATCTCCTGCTTTTCTTTTCTTTTGCTCAGTTTTTTTCTTCTCTTCTGTAAGCTCAAAATAAGAATCTCATTTATTTAAGACAAAGAAAAGACAATTCTGAGAAACAAAATTTATCCTCTGGGCAGCCTAACCCCGTCCTGTTTGTTATTGCCTATATTGGAAAAACATCATTATTGTTGCCATGGTTACACATAGTCTAACAAACGACTATACCAGGACTTTCTTGTCTTACTCAGCCAGTTAACTTGTCCTCGTATAGATTTTTAATTGACACCTGAGAGCCAGTCAGAAACGTAATAGTGCATGACTTGGTGTCCCAATATAAGAAAATAGAAGAGGAGGTAGAGGCAAGTTGTGTTTCTTCTCAGTGTGTTATGTTTCAGCTCTGGAGAGCTGGATGCTGACTTTAACCCCAGCCAGAGATGTTCACTGTGGAAAGGGCTGCTGCTCTGGACTGGATGTAGTTTGTAGCTTTAACAAAAAAAAAAGCTTTGAGTACTTTTTCCTTTGGATGTTTTTCAACCGAAGCAAATGTCAATAATCAACCTTTATTTGCATGATGTAAACTGTTCCTCTAAGACTACGTTTAGACAGGGACAGGGAATGATGTCAACACTGTGGCATAAATACGTCCTCTCATGGCCACTGAAGTCATGGACCGACAGTCGTCTGTTCTAGGTTGGACTTTCTGTTCCTGTTTGAATGAATGATCGTTTGAGTGACAGCTGTCTGAACCAGTGTTTCTGACCTAATGTCATTCATCTGCTGTGGGGGATATTAACATCTTTGATAATATGTCATTATAACCATATTTAGCCATTGCTATCAGCTAATGCTGATGAATTCATTACTGGAAATGAGTATGTTTCCCTATGCAAAAATATACCATTAATAAACAAACTATACCACAACCAGCCAACAGATCTCTTTTTTCATTTTATTCATATCTGCTCATATCATGATGACTGTGTAGAAAACAACTCTGACACACAACATGGGTCTAAAAACACCTGACTGAGCTTTTCTTTATTCTTATTATCATTATTGTGAAGTAACTAATTACAAATACGTGTCAAGTTGACTTGAAAAATACCATTTACACCATGTTTTTAGCTTAAATCTTCACTTTAGATCCTGAACTCTGAGCCACATTTACATTCATGTGCACACCGTCTGACCTGTGTGTGTGGTGTGACAGTGTGCAAACAGCATGTTGAGGCTTTAGGAGTCTTGGTGTGCTTTTCATTACTGTGAATTCTGCCTCATCGTCTCCTCTCTCCTCCGTCAACCCGGAAGTCGTTTCCCCTCCACCATGATGTAGAATCTTCCAGTCGCTTAAATTCTTCTGGAGGAGACGAGGAGCGAGGAGAGAGGAGGCTCCTGGAGGAGCTCAGAGCGAGGATACAACAGTGTATCCTACACAGGAGTTTTTTTTATCAAGAGGAGTGATGTTGATTGGAAAGTTTCAGTGATTGTCATCCTGCATCATCAGGTCCCACACAGGGAATAACAGAAGTTTCTGCAGCTCTTAAAATGATTCTGAAGTGAATATTTGTCCTTTGGTGTTACTTTGGAATCACTGTCACATAGTTTTTAATGAACTGAGCAGGGAAAATACCTGCAGTGGCTTATATATAATGTTCAGGGATCCACAGATCACAAAAAAAATGACACACATACACCACACAGCTGTGTGTGTATTATTGTGCAGATAACAATAATGCCAGTAAATAAATAGCCTAAGTTAACAAACAGCATTGATCTATAGCCTATAGAAAATTATTAAAAGGAATATTAAATGATGATCAACATCAGAGAGAATACTACTAATAATCAGCTGTTTAAAACAGTTTCCAGATATAAATGAATACTGTCAGGTGTTGAAACTGTTCTTAAATAAGTGTTTCTGCAGACATTCATACCAGTCAGCTGTTACCAGCTCCTCATTAGTTGTTGCTTCAGACCGACATTTTTCATTTCACAACTTTGTCTCCCTCTGTCCTCACATCTCTCTCTCATATCCTCGCTGGGAGGAGCTAAGACACAAGGAGAGGAAGCAAGTGGAGGAGACGAGGAGACGCCTCCTTGGATAACACCAGACAAGCAGTATGGAGACTTTTTTTCTTCTGGTTGTTTTTTCCATTTGAAAACTGGTCACCATTCACTTCCAGCAGCTCCACCAGAACACAGTGTGTCGGAGCAGCTGGTCCTCTCCAACAGTGAAGGGCGCCCAATCATGGAGGGGATGGAAGGGGATTCAGCCACATCCCTGTGCCTGCTGCTCCCAGCATGATTTGTTTGTCCAGGGTCTGTATAAAACCTGAGGTGGTAAAGTGCTAAATGCCTTTTTGTTGTGGCCATCAGGCATGAAAATATCTATATCAATATTATTATCTAATTTCCAGTTGATGGAGACGCCACGGTGTTGCTGGTACATGTCCCTCACCCCCCACAGAAGTAACTGTCATGGCAGTTTGTCACATCATGTAGTTCTCATAAACCACTCTTCAGGTGGAGACTGATAATGATGAGGGCACATGTTCTGTGTACTCAGAGAGGCCTTTGAGAGTAATTGTATCATCATCACGTAATCTTTAAAATGATCTTTTAATTAAAAAGAATTGAGTAACCTAGCTTTGCTTACTGATTTATTTCACAGGGAGAAGAAAATCTACATCAGTGTTTCCCAACATCTGGTCCTCAGGGTTCAGTGCCCTGCATGTTTCAGATGTTTCCCTGCTCCAACACACCAGATTCAAATGATCAGGTTGTTATCAGGCTTCTGCAGCAGCTTGCCTCCACCTCGGGGCAAGCCACAAGGTAAACAGTAAGGGTTTTATATTGTTTTAGTAAAGAAGGAACTGTGCTAAGAGAATCATGAACACCTACATGACTGAAAAGTCTATCCTAGTCATGTCTGCTGCTCGATGAACACCCCAGTGTCTTTAAACTAAAACTACTTATACAGGTAGGAGCAGATACCATCCATGTCCTCTACAAAAGAAACGTAGAGCTGGACAACCAAAAAAAATAAAAATAAATAAAAGAACTGGAAAACAAAAAAACTGAAATCGGAAATGGATATATTGTCGTTTTCCCTACTGTGAGCACACAGCTTCTTTCCCAGACATTCGGCTCAACAAGCGTGCATATGTATCATACTCCCACAAGACTGTCTCCCTCTGCAGCAGTCCTCTGATAATTCTGGAAACTCCAATCAACCCTCAACAACCCAGCTCTCCTCTCAGCCTGGTGGTACAGTGAACTTCAGGCCCCTTGAAATTTAGATTCAAGTTAACTTTTTCCTTGTGCTTCACAACCACAGCCTGCCAACCTGCCTGCTCACTCTCTGGCCACATTCCCATCAGGCCATTTCCACCCCCGTCTTGCCTCAGTCCCCTGCCACAAGTTTCATTCTCTCTGCCTTCGGCAGCAGGATTCCCCCCTCATCATTTTTTTTAAATAAACACCTTTTTTTTAAAATAATTAGTCCTGAGTTTGTGTCCTTGCATTTGGGACCAATTAGTAAAATCACAACAATATTCAATTGGATACAGTACAAAAAACAAGACACTTAATGTTAAAACTTTATTGTTTTTTGTCAATATTCACTCATTCTGAATTTGATGCCTGCAGCATGTTTCAAAAAAGTTTGGCCAGGAGCAGAGGGCTGTGCTACGATGGAAGCTCAACACAGTCAGGCTTTCTTTGTATGAGCCGCTGAACAAAACCTAAAACTCCAGTCAGAGATAACAGCTATCATGACGATCAACTTTCTTTGTTAAGTCAGGCTTTCTTCTTCAGGCTCTTCTTCTGCACAAAGTGAAGTGATTGCGAGCTGCCCACTTCAGTCAAAATGAATAAGTTGTTATAATTAAGAGCTATGGAAAATATATATTTTTAAAATACAGACAAACAAACAAATAAGGCAGGAGAAGAAGAATGCTGTCAGAAAATGATCGGACCCTAACCCTGGACCTATGTGCACCTAAACTGGGTTTATGTTCATGCATGGGAAGGCAGATTTCCTGGATAATAATAACACTGATAATCACAAGAGGGACTGGTAGCCTTGCTGCTGGGTCACTAATAATGAAAATAAAATAAAGACACTCATTTAGTAAATGCAATAAGTTGGGCTATCACTTAAGTAAGGTAGTCACAGGTATCTGATGCACCCAGACTTAGGAGGTTATGAAACAAAAGAAACACAGAGGATCTGTAGTGTGAACCAGACAGAATAACTTTTGTTGCCTCTCAGTCTGTGAAGATTCTCAGTCATGGTCGTCTCTGGGAGCACAGCAGCCACACTCTCAGCTCTGAGAGTAGACTGACTGCTGGTAATGTTTTTCATCAGAGAAACATGTTATTTCAAAGTGTGTGAATGTTGCTGTGATCAACATGTTGTTGCATGCTGCAACACATTATTGTTGGTAATTAAAGTCAGATTATTGAAGGTGTGCTGGGTGTAATTGTTACTGAAAGATCCTTTAAAGCAACAATAAATGTGTGTTCTGAGTTTGTTATTAAACACCCAGCCAAATCTGAATGATTACAAACATCTCAAAGGATATAAAACTGTCTCAAAATCATGATGAAATGAGTTTGTGATGGATGAATGGGTTAAACACAGGATTGTCCTCCAGGAGACCAGAGTTCAGGTCCTGACTTGGGAGACTAGAGTCTGAGTCTGATGTGATATTAGAAGTCAGGATTGATTCTGAAGTTTTTGACTTATTACTTTCAGTTTTTAATTTTTTTAATCTTTTCAGTCACTTTGGTTTGGTTTAAGCAACAAAACTACTTGGTTAGAATGAGGAAAGGATCATGGTTAGTCCCTGTCATGCAGGTGTAAATAGCTATTTTGGCTTCCTGGTTCAAATAGCTCTGTTGATTGCAAACACCTGGGTGCTAATTGCACCTGCCAAAAAGTTTGTACACTTAGTTTAGGTGAAAAAGTTAGTTTATACTTAAAAGCAAAATGCAACAAAGTGCAATGGAAACAGACATGAGAGGTGAAAAATAGCAGCAGACGATAACATCAGATCTAATTGAACTAAAGATTGTGTTTTCTACATTATTTTTCATCATTGAGGTTTGACTGGCACTCATTTCATTATGTCATCTAGTTGCACAATCTTCTACAATGCTTTAATGCAGGGATGGGCAATTATTTTTTATGGGGGGGGGGGCATGTGACAAATTGATCAGGCTGCCGTGGGCCAGACACAAATGATGTAAGGTCCTAATAATAACCAAATCTCTAATAATGGAACGGCCAGTGTTCTATATAGGGCACTTCTACTGTTGGTCACCCTTTCTGAATTACCATGTCATAAATTCTGGGTTAATATTTTGTTGTCAGTGTCCAAAACTTGATGTTTTACAGTGAACCATGCAGGCTGCAAACAGGTTGTAATGATAGCAGCAGCACAAGTAGAAGAAGAGCAACATAAACAACATGGATGTGCAGCACTGAGTGAATAAAGTTACAGTTTAATATAAAAGATACAGTTCATTATCATTACCAATGAACACAGCACTGAGCCCTTTCAAAATAAAGGTCTGATAATGGGTTAACGGTAAGCAAAATGCTAATGACTGTCTTTGCTAGACTTTTAATTTTTGGTATTTCCACGATGGTCTGTATGTATGCTCATGGGGGAATTGTTTCAATTGTTGGATGTAAATATAATTAATTATTGAGTGTGGTCTAGACCTACTCTATATGTAAAGTGTCTTGAGACAACTTTGTTGTGAATTGGCGCAATATAAATAAAATTTGACTTGACTTGACTTGTATGTATGTTCAATCGGTAAAATTCTTATTTGGCAATTAATCAATTAATGACTAATCATTAACTTCCTATAGAATCTGGCTCAGCAAATATATGACTTATTTTAATTCAGTCAGGCAGCAATTGATTATGAAAGTAATGTGATTACAGTTTCAAGCAGTTTCAAGCACTTCATCCAAAATCCAAGCACTTTTCAAACCCTGAAAACATTAAAATTCAAGCATTTTCAAGAATTTCCAGCACCTGTACGAACCTGCAATTTATACAAAAGTCTTTATACAAAAATATATAAAAGGAAACATGAAAATGGTGAGCAGTATACCTGCTAAACTTGGTTATGTTAGCATTGAGCTCAAAGCACAGCCTCACACATCTGCTAGCATGGCTGTGGACTCTTTAGTCTGGTTGAAACAAAATAAATCCTGTGACCAGTGTGGAATGAGGAACAAATTACAATTTCTAAAAGATTATTGTACATTCAGTATATAATAATAATAATAAATCAGACTCCTACATCTCATAAAAGGACAAAACTGAGTGACCTGTGTGAGCATTTGTATGTTTTTTGTGCGTTATATTTCTATTCTTTTGTAACTGTATACATATGTTCAAATAAAATGTAAAATAAACCAGCGCACATCTGTGCTCGTCTCATCAGTCCAGTTAAGAACTTACACAGCAGTTCCTCACATTATAGGTGAGACAGAGTGAGACAGAAAAGGAAAGGGTTGTCTTCAAGTTTCTGCTGTTGATTTTTCTAACACTAGATGGCAGTACACAGCTACTGTAGTTTATCATGAATGTGGACGGGACCACGAGAGCAGCACAGAACTAAACTCAAACACTAGCTTTTCTAACCTGTTTACTGTGACACATGACACTGATGATCATAGATTAACAGTAATTCATTATAGAGAAGACATATGACCACTGACACATTTTTCTCCTGAAATGCCCATTGTTAACAGTCACTTTAGAAAATGGTCATGTTAAGATCAGTGTATCAGGTTGTTGTAGGATACAGTTTATCTCACAACATTAAGATGAGTTCAGTATTAAGCTGTTTACATATATGGGTTTAAATATTTTATCAAGTTATACCTTACATAACCTGCCTGTCCAACGTGCTTCATGTTGCCTTGAAAACTCACTGTTGTGTGACAGCCAGTATGAGTTATATTCAATATGACTTTTACAGATGTTTTGTTCTAAAGCTTTTTCAAATGCCAGTAAAGGAACATTGGTATCAATATGGAATCACTGGGCTTTGGAGAAAATGGGATTACATTACATTTTTCATTAGGATACAAAAAAGTTAATTATATTTTATTACAGTTACAAAAAAATAAGGCAATTGGATTACAGTTACATTTAGTACAAATGAGGATTAGTAGCAGGATCACAATTTTAAAATACCTTTTAAAATGAAGAAGGATGTACTACCATGTGCAGTGTTCACACATTACAACACTCTGAGTCTCACAGTACCACTCCAGTCTCGGTGAAACCGGACAGTTGCTAATTCATCATCTGTTGAAAAAATGCTTTCACTCTGAGATTTTCACAGTTAATTTAAAGAAGATTTACAGGTGGGACCAACCAACAGATACACAGAGCAGCTGCTAATGTTAGAGGTAATCCAAAAGTAACTGAAAGCAATCAAGTTACATTACTTTAATACTGTGATACATTTTTAACAGGTAATTAGTAACTGTATCAGAATACATTTTAAAAGTAACCTTCCTGAGAATCACTGATTCGGTTTTTGAAAATGCTCATTTTAATTTGACTGCTTATGTTTCCTGGTAAAGGTACTAATGCAGATGTGAAACAAGCATAAGGCATGGATAATGAGATAGGAGTAATGTGACTTAAAAGTTTATTAGCATATTTACACAGATGCACTTACATATGTATCACTGCTCTGGTGCAGACATTATTCCCTCAGCTCATGGTTCTATATGATATATATCATGTATTTTCCATTGCCGTGGGAGTGATGTTTACATGTTATTCTACTCTAGACTTGTTTGGTACATCACTGTGGTATTCTTCATTATGTATCACTACGTTTTTATTGTAATAGAAGCGCCTCTATAAAATTATTTTGCACAATATTTTCACCTTGAATTTGCATGTGATTATGACAGTTTTAATTAGTTATCAGTTTTAATTTTCTTTTTATTTGTCCAGCACCTAGTACTCATCACATTTGGATGTTTTTTGAGGTAAAACCCTGCACAGCTGTACTATTCTTATATCCAATTATGTAACATAAACTAAAGTAAAATCACATAATTGGGACACACCTACCAGCAGTTCCCACACCACTGACAGAGTACCAGAGCAGTATGCCTACATCCCTCCCTTCTACAGAAAGGAGGGATGTGGTCACCCATAGACAAAACATTCCTCTA
Organism: Lutjanus campechanus; assembly: GCA_027495735.1. Taxonomy (NCBI): domain Eukaryota; kingdom Metazoa; phylum Chordata; class Actinopteri; order Lutjaniformes; family Lutjanidae; genus Lutjanus; species Lutjanus campechanus. The sequence continues at coordinate 871 of JAJHUR010111282.1, read as the reverse complement.
CATCTATAACTTGGCTTTACTTGGTAGATGTTACTGGGGTTGGATGGAGAAATGATATTAAATAGTCTGGTATGGGAGTAGACCATCAAAGAAGCATGTATTATGTAGTATTATGGTATGCATTGCTCTGCAGGACTCTGCAGAACATCCAGGCTATGAGGCACATGTACAGCAGCAACCAGATGCGACACAATGTGGTTTGACTTAATGGTACAATTAATGTCTTATGAACAACAAATGACCCTGTAAGAAAGTGAAACCATTTTAAATAAAGGCCAAACGAAACTATTGTCTTCTGAGTTACTGACTATTATAAAGGTTATGTCTGATATTATATGATATTACATTTGTTTAATTTACAGCCCGTGTTGTATAATCATGCTATATTGGTTGCATTTAATGTGGAGTCCAATTGCAGCAAAATTCGGTAGCATGGCATTTAACTAGCATATTTTAGATCTGATATAGCACTGTATTTTATTATCTCCACCATGCATAAACTAGATGATCACTTCTGTGTGTGTGAATGTGTGCATGTGTGAGTGATTGAATGAATTGCATCTCATCCGAACCTTATCTCAAATACTATTGGACCAATCAGCCTATTGTTATGTGTTCATTCATGCTGAAAGACCTCTGTGATTGAAAAACCTTTTTTTCACGGCTCCACGCCAGCAGCAGCTGTGGCCACAGGCGTTATGTTTTCAGGTCGTCCCCGTCTTGCAAACATGATATCTCAAGAAAGCCTTGAGGGAATTTCTTCAGACTTTACATAAATGGTCACCTGGACTCAAGTATGAACTTATTAGATTTTGGTGGTCAAATGTCAAGTTCACAGTGACCTCACCAAACACATCTTTGACTGTAACTC